>SJYT01065800.1:220142-471194 GCA_006410635.1 Cephalophus harveyi | reverse complement strand
ATCTTCCCAACCTAGAGATTGAACCCAGGTCTCCCGCATTGCAGGCAGATTCTTTACCATCTGAGCCACCAGAGAAACCCCTGCCTTGCACTGGGCACTGTGATCTGGTGCTGTTGACAATAAAAGATGATGAAAATGTATTCTTCCTCAAGGTGAAATGAGGTTCTGTTCATAGCAGAACAGATGAGCACCCACAGGTGGGTGTCTCCCCCTTAAAGTTCCTGCGAGCTTTTCTCCTGGCCTCCCAGTGGGATCGTGTGACTCTTTCTGGCCAGTGAGTTAGGAGCATGTCTGATCTGGATTATTTATTTGCCTGGTGAGACCCCCTGCTCTCTTCAACGTCATGCTTGCTCATCAATCTGGGACCCTAAGTGATTAAAATGCACAGAACCCTTCTGCTGCCTTTCAGTGGGCATGCAGCATGTGGGAGAGAGAAACATTTGTTTTAAGCCCCAGAGTTATTCTCATTTCGGGGCTGTTTATTACTGCAAAATAAGCCAGCTCATCCAGGCTCATACAAAATAGACATACATTGAACCAGACCCTGTCCCCATGTTACAAAAATTAGCACTTCGATCATGCAACCCTGTGAGTAGATTCTTCTACGTGTTTCTAACTGAGCTTTGGAAGTTGAGCTGCCCAGGGTCGCACTGAGAGTAAGGAGAGGAGCTAGGGTGGACCTGAGGGGTCTAATCCTGAGTCCTTCTTTATCCCTGTATGGTACCACACTCCTGCCTTCCAGATAAATCAGTTAGTGCTGTAAGGGGAGGCGGGGTAAAAAAAGGAAGCCACCCAGAATTAGGAAGAGAGAGAGATGATGCGGCAGGGGAGGAACGGCAAAGGCTTTGTGGGGAGAGGTAGATGCTGAGAAGCTCTCCTTTGGTGCACAGACTTCAAAGGGGCAGGCAGAAAAATAAAACAAAGAGGGGATACATGTATACATACAGCTGCTTCATTTTGCTATACAGCAGAAAGCAACACAACATTGTGAAGCAACTATGAGTTGTCCATTGTTGTTCAGTTGCTCGGTTGTGTCCCACTCTTTGCAGCTCCAGGGACTGCGGCACACCAGTCTTCCCTGCCCTTCACCATCTCCTGGAGTTGGCTCACACTCATGTCCATTGAGTCAGTGATGCCATCCAAAGCAACTGATTAAAAAAGAAAAGGTCTCAAGATGAGATTACCCTGAATTACAAGGGTAGGACCTAAATCCAATGACAGGGGTCCTTACAAGGGAACAGCCTAGAGGGAGATGAGACAGACAGAAGAGGAGCAGACACAAGAAGCAGAGGAGGAGGCCATGTGAAGATGGGGCAGAGATGGAAGATGCATCTACAAGCCAGGACCACCAGGGCCAGCGACCCCCAGAGCCAGGTGGACAGCGTGAGTGGATTGTCCCTCAGAACCTCCAGGGCAACCAGTCCTGCCAGCAACTTCTTTCACACTTCTCGCCTCCAGAACCATGAGACAATACATTTATGTTCTTTGAAGCCCCTGATTTTGTGCCAATGTGTTACCGCAATCCTTGGAAACTAACACAGAATTATGTGGAGGGAAAAGAGGGGGAAGGAACCACAGCCAGACAGGAGAACTTTGCACTGGTCCACACGCGAGGTGTGACTGCTCCACGCCAAACAGTGGGGATGGGAATGGAGGGGACCAAGAGGAATCTGTAGCCCAGTTTTCACGTTTGACCTCCTATATTTCCCCCATGTGTATTACACATACAAAACTCATTTATTGAGTGCTTATTATGTGCCAAATACTTTACACATTGCATTCATTATTTCATTCACATAATAAAAACAGAAGATGATTGCTTCTTGGCAGGACAGCTATGACAAAAACTTGACAGTGTGTTAAACGGCAAAAACATCACTTTGCCTACCAAGGTCCATATAGTCAAAGCTATGGTCTTTCCCTGATGTTCAAGCTGGCTTTAGAAAAGGCAGAGGAACCAGAGATCAAATTGCCAACATCCGCTGGATCACGGAAAAAGCAAGAGAGTTCCAGAAAAACATCTACTTCTGGACTGCAAGGAGATCAAACCAATCAATCTTAAAGGAAATCAACCCTGAATACTCTTTGGAAGGACTGGTGCTGAAGCTGAAGCTCCAACATTTTGGCTACCTGATGTGAAGCGCTGACTCATTGGAAAAGACCCTGATGCTGGGATAAATTGAAGGCAGAAGGAAAAAAGGGCAATGGAAGATGAGATGGCTGGATGGCATCACTGAGTCAATGGACATGAACTTGAGCAAACTCCTGGAGATGGTGATGGACAGGGAAGCCTGGCATGCTACAGTCCATGGGGTCACAAAGAGTCAGACACGATTTGGTGACGGAACAACAGCAACAACAATAAAATAGTGTTTAAATAGAGATGATTATCATTCCCATTTTATGGAGAAGAAAACTGAGACTTGGGGTGATAAAGGAATTTGTCGACGTGTATAGATAGCATTCGTAAGTGGCAGAGTTGAGGTTGATGTGTAAGTGCATCATACGGAAAGGTCAATGCCTTGAAGCAAATGCTCTGGTGTCTCTGAGTTCATTCTTCATCGAGAAGCTTCATAAAGGCATCTTAGCTGTGGGAATTCAAGGAATCCTGGAAACACACACACACAGGGCTTGGGTCTCTGCCTGTGGCATCCTCTGGGTACCGCCAGAGTGCTAATTAGCATTTGTTTATTGCTTCTAATTACCCGAGACTCCCTGACAGTTTGAGTTCATGAATGCTAATGTGAGGGCGAAGTCATGAGAACTTGGAGGCAGAGGTTTTCGGCTCACAGAAACAATATTTGGGATTTTATCTGACCCAGTGGCTTTTGGTAGGGCAGAGTGACCAGGAGATGGGGTTAAGAACAGAGATTGAAATGAAGAGGGTCACTTCCCAGGTACCTCCCACCCCAAGAGCCCTAGCCTTGGTGGAATTATTCTCTAAACAACCCAGCTCTAGGACCAAAGCATTTGAAAAAATGGATGTCATCTTAACATTTGTATTGCAAAAGGTTGTAGAATACATCTATTATCTTTTGCCTTCCCCCAAACAATTTCTCTCTCTTTTGGTAACAAGACTTAGGTTTTGCTTAGAAGCCACCCATCCCTACTTTAGGTTTATATGAATCTGACGTGGTCCAACTCACCTGCTAGATCTTGACTCCAAGAGGGGTTGTTGTTGTTTGGTCACCAAGTCATGTCTGACTATTTGTGACCCCATGGACTGCAGCATACCAAGCTTCCCTGTGCTTCACTCTCTCCTGGAGTTTGCTCGAATGCATGCCCATTGAGTCAGTGATGTCATCCCAACCATCTTATCTTTTGTTGCCAGGACTAAGCCGATGAGATTCAATTCCAATTTGTCAGCACTGCTGGTAAGAGATGTATGTCAGTTGCAGATAAATCTGATAGGCTTCAGGCTCAGCTATATCCATAGGCTTGGCTATATAATCAAGACTCTGTCATTCTCCATCTCTGGTCCTGTTTTCCTTGATATTGCTTCATTTTTAGGTTCATTCTCCACATAGGTCGGGCATGCTGGTCATCAGCAGGACCGTTCTCTAACCTGGCATCCGTATGTCTAATGTGACAGAAGAAATTGGTTGCTTCTTCTTGCCTGCACAGTCCGTCGCTGGGCCAAACACAGTTGAGTAAATGAAATTCTGTGACAAGTCCTAGCCACCTTCACAGCTGCGGAGAGGTGGAGCAGGTCAGTGCCACCAATCTACTCTCAGTGGAGGACAAGGAGGTTTCTCAAAGCAGGAGAAGCTCAAATGCCCTCCAGACTGCTCGTCAACGGTGAGTGGCTTCCTGCCCTCTGCAAATGCCCAGAAATCTGTTTCATTAGACTTTTCAGACTTGGAAGGGCCCAGTGGCTTCTCTGTCCCTTGTGTTGTTACCAAAGGAGAGTGTGGGGTCTGGCTTCTTGCTGCTCAAAAGACAGGTTGGTGGAAAGGAAAGTGTATTTCAGATGCCAGCCACTGGGGGCGGGGTGGGGAAGGGGGGCGGGTGGACATCTGTCCAGAGGTCAACTCCCCACCCTGGTGACCAGTGGGGCAAGAGCTTTTATAGACAGAGGAGGGGGCTGCATGCAGAAACAGCAGAGTCAGCTCTGACATTCATCTTCACATTGGTCATTGGTAGTCTGATCAGCAGCATCTTGGTTGTTCTAGGTACAGTTAATCTTCAGTTCCAGGGCCCGTTTGTTCCGATTTCTTTGAGGCCAGTTCTCGGAATTGTGGCCGCTTATGTCATGGGCATCAGGTAGTCAAATTCTTCACCCTAGTGTTCTAATATCTATAAGACAGCCCACAGGATGTGGCTCAGAGTATTATCTACAACCCCTGAGAAAGAACGCAAGGTCCCTGACTATGCTTAACGACTGCATCATTATTATTTGGTCTCCTTTGACTGTTTCCCTTTGTTTCCACCTGTTCTCACTTCTCTCTGATTAAACTTGTTCTTTGACTAAAGCTTTCCACAGACAAAAGGCAGGCAGAGGACTTGGGGGAGCAAGGACCACAGGGTCCTGTTCTGATTCAGTGTCACTAGCCAAACTTCATTCCTTGGAAGCCTTGCAACCAGTTTATAAGCAGGTGTTGCTTATACCAGCATGCTACTGCCAATACACACGTCTGCAGGCTGATGGGACCATGTGGAGTCAGGGGATCCTTGGGGGCCCCCAAACCCTCCAAAAATAGGAGATAAAAGGAGACAACTTGTTCTTTGACTAAAGCTTTCCACAGACAAAAGGCAGGCAGAGGACTTGGGGGAGCAAGGACCACAGGGTCCTGTTCTGATTCAGTGTCACTAGCCAAACTTCATTCCTTGGAAGCCTTGCAATCCAGTTTATAAGCAGGTGTTGGTTATACTAGCGTGCTACTGCCAATACACACGTCTGCAGGCTGATGGGACCATGTGGAGTGAGGGGATCCTTGGGGACCCCCAAACCCTCCAAAAATAGGAGATAAAAGGAGATGGTGACTGTTCCCAGTCTCCACCCTGGGGCAGCCCCTCTGTCTCCCTTCCTGTCTCCTCCATTCTTAAATCCATCCTTCACATTACTGGCAGAGAGGTTGGTTCCAAATCTAAACCACACATGTCACTTTCCTTCCTAAAAGTCAGTGGACCCCATTTTACTAGGCCCCAGTCCAAGGTTCTAACTTGGCATTTAGGGCTCTTTCCAGCCCAATGAGAACCCACGCTTTCCAACACGCCCTCACACTGTCCCATCTTCTCCTTCCGCCTATGCTCCAATAGCAGTAAGTTATTTTTTCTTTTTGCCTCCTCCATGCACAGGCTTCAGGGCCTTTGTACATGTGATTCCCTCTGTCCACTCTTGTTGTTCAGTCACTCAGTCAAGTCTGACTCTTTGCCACCCCATGGACTCAGCACAGCAGGCTTCGCTGTCCTTCACCATCTCCTGGAGTTTGCTCAAACTCATATCCATTGCGTCAGTGATGCCATCTAACCATCTCATCCTCTGTTGTCCCCTTCTCTTGCCCTAAATCTTCCCCAGCATCAGGGTCTTTTCCCATAAGTCAGCTCTTCGCATCAGGTAGCCAAAGTATGGGAGCTTCAGCATCAGTACTTTCAATGAATATTCAGGGTTGATTTCCTTTAGGAGGGACTGGTTTGATCTTCTTGCAGTCCAAAGGACTCTCAAAAGTCTTCTCCAGCACCACAATTTGAAAACATCAATTCTTCAACACTCAGCCTTCTTTACGATCCAACTCATACATCCATACATGACTACTAGAAAAACCATAGCTTTGGCTATACGTTTGATGCTTTTGAACTGTGGTGTTGGGGAAGACTCTTGAGAGTCCCTTGGACTGTGAAGAGATCAAACCAGTCCATCCTAAAGGAAACCAGTCCCGAATGTTCATTGGAAGGACTGATGCCGAAGCAGAAACTCCCAATACTTTGGCCACCTGATGCGAAGAACTGACTCCTTGGAAAAGACCCTAATGCTAGGAAAGATTGAAGGCAGGAGGAGAAGGGGACAACCAAGGATGAGATGATTGGATGGCATCACCAACTCGATGGACATGAGTTTGAGCAAGCTCTGGGAGTTGGTGATGGACAGGGAAGCCTGGTGTGCTGCAATCCATGGGGTCACAAAGAGCCAGATATGACTGAGCAACTGAACTGAACTGAACTTGACTATACCTACCTTTGTCGGCACCGTGATGTCTCTGAACAATCTTTAAAACTCCTTTTCATTAAGCTGACACTGTATTCTAATCATTTGCTTGAAGCGATCATGCAGTGCTGAAGAACTTAGACTCTTGAAACCCAACATGCTGCCTCTGCCACTTACGCGCCATGATCTTGGTCTTTAGCCTCAGTGTTCTCATCTGTGAAATGGGAGGGCAGTGCTAGAACCTTCCTCTTGGAATTAGTGTGAGGTTTAAAGTGTGGTCAGTGATCTGACACGCATAGAGCAGCTCCTGGCACATCCCAAGCGTCAGAGAAGACATCATTGTTGTTTTCACCTGTTCTCCTTTCTGTCTTCTCACAAATTGCAGGCTCTTTGAGGGCAAGTGCTGTCTCTTCTCCACCTCTGTTCCCTCCACGTTTATTTTCTCTCTTCTCTTCCCTCTACTGCAAAAGAGCTTGGGTTTCTGAGCATTGTTAGTATGAACAACCCCCTGTTTCCTCATGGGGGGGAAGCTTATCCAGAAGCAAATCTCAGCGAACAGGTAAGCTGAGTCAAGGTCGGAGCTGGAGTCCTGGGAAAAAGCATCGTTACTTGGGGCCAATCAGGATGTCACAGCAACTGCTCACCTAGCAGCTCTGATGGACCAGTTTAACAGGTGACAGCGCAGAGAGTAGATAACGTGTTCTCACGGGTTCCGGGACCAGTACAAGGGCTGTCTCTTATACACATCTAGATGTGTATAAGAGACAGCACCAACCCAGGCTGCAAGGCTGGACCTGCCAGGTGCTCTCGGGCTGCGTGTCAGGGACCACCATTCCAGGGGGCTGGTGGCCAGTGCTGATAGAGTACCCTTGTCTTCTGGAAGGACGCAGAGTGGGGAGCCAACATTTTATTATCTATTCACTCTGCATTTATGTAATTCTTGCAGTGGTCCTGTTCAAGGGGAGGCGGGGGTGGGGTGGGAGGCTGGGAGCACCACGGGGCAATTGGTTCGAGGAAGCAGCATTGCTCCTAGCATGCGTGCCGAGTCCTCTGCAGGGCAGGCAGCTGGCGCAGGGCCAGGGCGTGGAGCAATGTTTAACAGCTCTGTTCTTGTTCCCAACAGCTGGGCGATAAAGGCTCATGCTTCAGACGAAGAATAAGCAATCGAATCTGAAATTGTATTCTGGTAACAAATAAAAACAGGCTGGCTTGGAGGAGAGTTGTGTTGCCTTTCGGTTCACCACTTCTACTTTTATTGCAGGAACTATGTTGCTGCTTCTCCAGCTGTGAGAACTCTTTTAGGAATAATAAGAGCTCTCTTCTGCCTTAAACAGACCAACAAAAGAATTTATTCCTTCTGATCTACCTGTTCATGGATACTGGGCGCAGTGATAGCTGGCATTTATATACTGCCTTACATAGGCATTATCACTGGATCCTTGGGGCAGCTTTTGGGGGTAGATAATCATCTTAGTTATAGATGAGGAAATGCAGAATCAGAGAGATAAAGCAACTTGCTCAAGATTGTACAGCCAGGGCCTAAGGTAAGATGGTAAAAAGCAGGAGTGCCCCACCTCCGGGATCTAATGACCGATGATCTGGGGTGGAGCTGATGTAATAATAATAGAAACAAAGTGCACCCCAAAACCAACCCCCTGACCCCAATCTGTGGAAAAATTTTCTACCATGAAACTGGCCCCTGGTGCCAAAAAGTTTGGCAACTGCTGGAAGGGAAAAAGCTTCACTTCAAAGCCAGAAAGGTCTGGGATCCAATCTCTGCTACTTAACAACTGCATGACCTTGAGGAAGCTGTTTCACTTTCTGAATCTCCATTCCTAATTATTCAAATGGCATTTTAATACTCTGTAGATTATAAATTGAAAGAAATCTTATGTTAAAAGTTCTTAGCATCGTATATACTGCTTGATAACCCACTCTCCCTCTGTTTCTTTTTTTTTTAAGTAATCAGGATAGACTCTTTCAATTTTTTCATTTATTAATTATTGGCTGCACTGGGGTCTTCACTGTTTTGCACGCTTTCTTTGGTTGCATCGAGCGGGTGCTGCTTTTCCTTGCGGTGCTCGGGTTTCTCGTTGCGGTGGCTTCTCCTGTTGTGAAGCACAGACTCTAGTCCTGTAGGCACAGTAGTTGTGGCACACGGGCTTAGTTGCCCTGTGGCATGTGAATCCTCCTGGATCGGGGATCGAACCCATGTCCTCTGCTTTGGCAGGCAGAGTCTTAGCCACTGGACCACCAGACAAGTCCCTGCTGTTTCATAGTGTTTGATAGAGTTGGAACTTGAACCCAAACTAGTTTATCGCCCAGTCCATGTTCTTTTCACCTCTCCATGCCACCTGGACACTTTACCCACTTTACTCTGATAACACCATGTGAGGATGAAGTAATCTATCTGGTAAATTGTGACACAGAGGGAGATCCTAGGTACTAGAGAAACCTGCATTTATTCATTGTTCAATGAGCTTCATCTGCGAGGATTTAGGGGTTCAGCGAGTCCAGCTTTGACTATTACCTACATGCTAAATTGTCTGTGGGGAAGCCACGTAGCACTGTTTAAGATCCAGTGTTAGTGAGAGATGCACTCACTGAGCTGAAGCTTGCAAAACCAGTCTGAGCTTTGGCTGCAGATTTATGACTTACTGTCCTACAAAGGGGCCAGGATATAATACCTGCTTTCATGACTCTCCAAGGTAGTAGGGATGAAATGTGGCAAGGACAGAAATAATTATTCTTTAAAACATACACGTGCTGGATCACCACAGATCAAAGCAGACAAGATTCTTGTCCTCATGGAGCTTAGTTTTCAGTGCAATTTAATTTTCATTCAAATGTATGCTCCCTCAGTGGCTCAGATAGTAAAGAATTTGCCTGCAGTGCAGGAGACCTGGGTTTGATCCCTGGGTGGGGAAGATCCCCTGGAGAAGGGCATGGCAACCCACTCCAGTATTCTTGCCTGGAGAACCCCATGGACAGAGGAGAGTGGCAGGCTACAGTCCATGGGGGTCCCAAAGAGTAGGGCATGACTGAGTGACTAACACAACACAAAAATTGAGATGCCAGACTCTCCAAACTGGGTCCATGATGTCTCCAGAACACATTCATTTGTTTATTCACATAAAGGATACACCTTCCGCTTCCTGCTCTGTGCCAGACACCATGATAAACAGAAATATGGATGATGTTCAAGCTGGTTTTGGAAAAGGCAGAGGAACCAGAGATCAAATTGCCAACATCTGCTGGATCATGGAAAAAGCAAGAGAGTTCCAGAAAAATATCTATTTCTGCTTTATTAACTATGCCAAAGCCTTTGACTGTGTGGATCACAATAAACTGTGGAAAATTCTGAAAGAGATGGGAATACCAGACCACCTGACCTGCCTCTTGAAAAATCTGTATGCAGGTCAGGAAGCAACAATTAGAACTGGACATGGAACAACAGACTGGTTCCAAATAGGAAAAGGAGTACGTCAAGGCTGTATATTGTCACCCTGCTTATTTAACTTATATGCAGAGTACATCAAGAGAAACTCTGAGCTGGATGAAGTACAAGCTGGAATCAAGATTGCCGGGAGAAATATCAATAACCTCAGATATCCAGATGACATCACCCTTATAGCAGAAAGTGAAGAAGAACTAAAGAGCCTCTTGATGAAAGTGAAAGAGGAGAGCGAAAAAGTTGGCTTAAAGCTCAACATTCAGAAAACGAAGATCATGGCATCTGGTCCCATCACTTCATGGGAAATAGATGGGGAAACAGTGGAAACAGTGCCAGACTTTATTTTTTTAGGCTCCAAAATCACTGCTGTGAAAGAGGAGAGCGAAAAAGTTGGCTTAAAGCTCAACATTCAGAAAACGAAGATCATGGCATCTGGTCCCATCACTTCGTGGGAAATAGATGAGGAAACAGTGGAAACAGTGTCAGACTTTATTTTTGGGGGGCTCCAAAATCACTGTAGATGGTGACTGCAGCCATGAAATTAAAAGACACTTATTCCTTGGAAGGAAAGTTATGACCAACCTAGATAGCATACTGAAAAGCAGAGACATCACTTTGCCAACAAAGGTCCATCTAGTCAAGGCTATGGTTTTCCCAGTGGTCATGTATGGATATGAGAGTTGGATTGTGAAGAAAGCTGAGCACTGAAGAATTGATGCTTTTTGAACTGTGGTGTTGGAGAAGACTCTTGAGAGTCCCTTGGACTGCAAGAAGATCCAACCAGTCCTTTCTAAAGGAGATCGGTCCTGAGTGTTCATTGGAAGGACTGATGCTAAAGCTGAAACTCCAATACTTTGGCCACCTCATGTGAAGAGTTGATTCATTGGAAAAGACTCTGATGCTGGGAGGGATTGGGGGCAGGAGGAGAAGAGGATGACAGAAGATGAGATGGCTGGATGGCATCACCAACTCGATGGACATGAGTTTGAGTAAACTCCGGGAGTTGGTGATGGACAGGGAGGCCTGGCATGCTGAGATTCATGGGGATGTAAAGAGTTGGACACCACTGAGCGACTGAACTGAACTGAACTGAAGCAACAAAAGGAGAAGGCAATGGCAACCCACTCCAGTACTCTTGCCTGTAGAATTCCATGGACGGAGGAGCCTGGTGGGTACAGTCCATGGGGTCACAAAGTGTAGGACACGACTGAAGTGACTTCCAGCAGCAGCAGCCTGCAACAAAAACTACAGTTACAAAATATAAATATTGTCCATATATCAAAATATTGTTATCACTACTAGCCATTGATCTATCTATAGATTCAACACAGTTCCTATCAGTATCTCAATGATGTTATTGAAGGAACAGAAAAATCGATCCACAAATTTATATGAAATCTCAAGAGACCCTAGGTAGTCAAAACAACCTTTAAAAAGAACAAAGTTGCAAGATTTCTATTTTCTTGATTTCAAATCTTATTACAAAGCTATGGTTATCAAAATTATGAGGTCATGGCATTAAGACAGACATTCTGACTAATGGAAATGGAGTAGAGCACCCAGAAATAAACCCTTGCAAATATGGGGAAATGATTTTCAATGAGGGTGCCAATATCCCTGAATGAGTAAAGGACAGTATTTTCAACAAATGATTCTGGGAAAACTGGGTATCCACATACAAAACAATTAAGCTAAACCCTTTATTTATACCATATACAAAAAATGACTCAAAGTAGATCAAAGGCCTAAATGTAAGAGCTAAAACTATAAAACTCTTAGAATAGAACATAGGAAGGTAGCTTAATGACACTGAATTTGAAAATGATTTCTTAGATACAACACCAAAAGCACAGGCCGTGAGAGAAAAAGATAAATTGGACTTCATCAAAACTTAAAGATTTATGCATCAAAGGACACTATCAAGATAATGAATCAGAGAAAATACATGCAGTCATATATCTGATGAGAGAATAATACCCAGAATTTATAAGTAATGCTTGCAAGTCAACAACAAAAGAACCCAGTTTAAAAATGAGCAAAAGGATTGACTAGACATTTTCCAAAGAATATATACACATGACCATTAAGCCCATGAAAAGTGGCTCAAACACTGGTAATAATTAGGGCAATGCAGTTCAAAACCACAATGAGATACCATTTTATACTGTTTAGGATGGCTATTATCAAGAAGTAATAATAAGTACTGGGAAAGATGTAGAGAGATGGAAAGTCTCCTTCATTGCTGGTGGGAATGTAAAATGCTGCAACCACTTTGGAAGATACTATGGCAACTTCTTAGAAAGTTAAACGCACAATTACCATGTGATCCAGCTACTTCACTCCTAGGTATATACCCCCAAGGAACTGAAAACAAGGATTTGAACAGCTACTTGTACAGCAATGTTCATCGCAGCATTATTCACAATAGCTGAGAGATAACAATCGGAATGTCCATCAGTGCATGAATGAATGGGTAAAGAAAATGTGCAAATTCTGATACATGCTTTGGCTTAGATGGACCTTGAAAGTATTATACTAAATGAAATAAATCAAACTCAAAGGGTCAAATATTGTATGATTCCATTTATATGAGGTACCTGGAATAGTCCAATTCATAGAGACAGAGGAGACTACAGGTTACCAGGGGCCGGGGATGGGTAAAGGGAAGTTAGTGTTGAATGTGTCCAGAGTTTCAGCGTGGGATGATGAAAAAGTTCTCAGACAGACAGTAGTGACAACTGCACAACAAAGTGAATGCACTTAGTCCCGATGAGCTGCATACCTTAACATGTTAAAATCATAACTTATGGATATTTGACCACAGCAAAAAGAAAAGGGGAGGGAAGCAAGAGATGTTCTTCTATTATGCTCTTTCTCAATCCTTGGTGACAAAAACATCATTACCACTTACTGTCTATTGGATGAGTATTGCATACAAAGAGTAATGGGAATGAAAAAGAGAATGACCAGTTCATTCTGCCTGGAAAGGTTTTTTTAAATAGGCCTCATAGGAAGGATGATATTTGATCAATATCTTCACACAGGTTGAATTTTTCCATCAATTCATTTAGGTTGGATTTTTTTAAACAGCTTTATTGAGGTATAGAGACCTAAATGAATTAATGGAAGAATTCAACCTGTGTGAAGTCCATTCTGAAGGAGATCAGTCCTGGGATTTCTTTGGAAGGAATGATGCTAAAACTGAAACTCTAGTACTTTGGCCACCTCATGTGAAGAGTTGACTCATTGGAAAAGACTCTGATGCTGGGAGGGATTGGGGGCAGGAGGAGAAGGGGACAACCGAGGAAGAGATAGCTGGATGGCATTACTGACTCGATGGACGTGAGTTTGGGTGAACTCCGGGTTTGGTGATGGACAGGGAGGCCTGGTGTGCTGTGATTCATGGGGTCACAAAGAGTCAGACACGACTGAGCGACTGAACTAAACTGATTGAGGTATAACTTACTTAGTATAAAATCTACCCATTTTAACTGTGACATTTATTAAATGTATAGAGTTGTCAACCACATCACATCTAATTTATGACATTAAAAAGAAACTTCATACCCAGCTAGAGTTCTACCTCTTTACCATGCTGAACCCTAGGCAATCACCAAACTACTTTCTGCCTCTACAGACTTGCCTTTCCTGAACTTTTCATATAGGGGCAAGCCTATAACATGTGAGCTTTGTGTAGGGCTATTGATGACAAATGCACCATGCCAATGAGTGCTATCGCTCACAAACTGGAAGGTTACGAATTCCGAGGATCAATTTGGTGTCAAATAATGATTTGCAAGTCTTTTTAACAGGGGGTCTGTTAATACACGTTGTTAACAAAACTGGTAACACATGTTCTCCAAAGTCTGCCTTTCTTTTTTCCTGACATTCCTGATGTTTTTACTATTTGCCCTACTGTTGCTAGTTTTACTATTAACACTTTCCTTTTCTTTTTCTAAGGACTTTGAGATTATGTGACTATACAGAAGAATTTTTTTCCCACTAATTTTTCACAAATCTTAACTCTATTCATATAAATCTAAGTTTAATTTTTAAAAGCGGTAGTACTAATCACATCCTGGCAAAGAAACAATGAAACTCATTAAAATCTAAGACTTAGCTCTTATGGAAATCATGGCCAGTTCTTAAAATAGGGACCAGATGACGCTGTTCTTATGTCTTGTGGACCTGGGACTCCAGGCAGCATTATTACCTCCTGGTCATCCGTGCTCATTTTCAAAAACCAATGAAGATTTTGAGTCTACTCGGTGGCTCCACTCATCCCCCCACTGAGGAGAACGTTGCCTGGAGCTGTCTTTGCAAACTAGGAAGAGCAGCAGTGCCGTAACAGGCAGCCAGAGAATGTCGTGTCTCAAACGGACACAGTTCAACCTCTGCACCTCTTACTTGTCATGCAGAAATGGTACAGGGGTGAGTCAAGATGAGGCAGAAGTAATATAACAACCATCAGTAGATGGCAAGGATGACTGTAGGCTGCTTACTTTTACCTATATTGTTTCCTGTGTCACAACAGTTTTGTAGAAGGCATGATTACTCTTTCTATTTTACAGAAAGGTTAAACAACTTGTCTGAAGCCACTCAACTAGTAAATGGCAGAGAGAGGGCTTGAACTGAGGATGGGATGTCTCCAAAGGCCATGTTCTTCACTATTAAATTATACTGTGTGACTGACTGCTCTGACTTAAAAAATATAAAATATAGGTAAGTAAGCAAAATAATAAATCATAAAGAAGGCTAAGCACCAAACAATTGATGCTTTCAAATTGTGGTGCTGCATAAGAATCTTGAGAGTCCCTTGGACTGCAAGGAGATCAACCAGTCAATCCTAAAATAAATCAACCCTGAATATTCATTGGAAAGACTGTTGCTGAAGCTGAAGCTCCAATACTTTGGCCACCTGATGCAAAAAGCTGACTCACTGGAAAAGACCCTGATGCTGAGAAAGATTGAGGGCAGGAGGAGAAGGGGACAACAGAGGATGAGATGGTTGGATGGCATTACCAACTTGATGGACATGAATTTGCACAAGCTCCGGGAAATAGTCGGAGAAGGCAATGGCACCCCACTCCAGTACTCTTGCCTGGAAAATCCCATGGACGGAGGAGCCTGGTGGGCTGCAGTCCATGGGGTTGCTGAGTCGGACACGACTGAGCGACTTCACTTTCACTTCTCACTTTCATGCATTGGAGAAGGAAATGGCAACCCACTCCAGTGTTCTTGCCTGGAGAATCCCAGGGACGGGGGAGCCTGGTGGGCTACCGTCTATGGGGTCACACAGAGTCGGACACGACTGAAGTGACTTAGCAGCCGGGAAATAGTGAAGGACAGGGAAGCCTGGTGGGTTGCAGTCCATGGGATCACAAGGAGTCAGACAGGACTTAGCAACCGAACAACAACAAAAAGTGAAATAAAAGATAACCACACACACATATACACACAAAAATGATACCCTGGACCTTGGGCAAAGGTCTGGCAATACTTCAGTTTACAACATTTTTTCACCTACTATGTACCTTGCACTGTCTGCTGAGGCAATCAGACCTTGTCCTCAAAGACTTCCAGATGTCTGTGCTAGGGCAGAGGACAGATAGGCCCGGCCTGGGCTCGGTGTTGACTGAAAAGGCTAAGCCGAGTAGAGGTCATCATGAATCAAGAATTTCACTGGCTCCCTGTGATCCTTTAGGCAAATCCCTTCCCTTTCGGGCATCAGCTTTCTCACGGGTGAATGAATGCTCTGGGTGCTCTGGTCTCCGAGCCCCTACGATTCTGCACTCGCTGTAGCCTGTGGTCTTTGCTTCCTGTGTGAACAGCATTTCTGCACATCAAACTGACTGTGGACCTCCGGCTGATTTCCACAGCTTCCAGGACAACCAAGCCTCACATATTTCTTAAACACCCAGCTATATTATGTGGCACAGCTTTCTCTTATAAATGGGTGTAGATTAAGATGAATTTTGCTTGGTATTGCTTTTCACTTCCATCACACACTGCCCTCCCCTCTCTCGCTTGATCTCGGCCTCCCCATGGTTTCTCCAAATCCAAATCTGATCTCAACTTCACCGCACTGGGCGCCTCGTTCACCACAAACGGCCATATTTCACTTGCGGCTGAGTGGAGAATTCATTCCAATTCACTGTTCAGTCTCAACAGTGCAAACATATATTCAGGGCTGACATATTTTCATTATGGAAAAGCCAGGCTCTCCAACAGACGCTGCCCATAGGGATTAATGAGGGGAATGGTTATTTATTCTGCAGCTTGATGTTTTGTGCAGAATAATTCCTGAGTCGTTTTATACTTTAACAAATAGTTCGCCAACAAAAGATCTTAGCACTTTGGATGAGCAGCAAGCCAGGATTTAGGAACTGCCTAAAATTAACTGATAGCCATGAAGCCACATTCCAGAATCACACTGAGTATAATGATACTACTTAATATGACAGCCAGCTAGTCATCCATTCCTAACACCAGACAGTCCCTCCCATCTGAAACCAACTGCACTGGTCATTTGGAGGGGAACTCTATATAGACACCTGGAAACCCTCCCACCTCAGTGTAAAATGTCTAGCCTGTGTACAGGTTCAGTCAAATACCTCTGTTAAGATGAAAATATCCTGGACCATTTTTGGTCACCCTTTTGCTGTCTGAATAATATACAAATCCCACAACATCTCTTCAAGTATATTAACACCTTGGCCCCTGATATCTTTTTCCATTTTAATCCTTTTCTTCAACCTGTTTTACTTGTATCCTATGCAAGTATATCCTATATTTGTATGTCCATTGAGTTGGTGATGCTATCCAACCATATCATCCTTTGTTACGCATTTCTCCTCCTTTGCTCAATCTTTCCCAGCACCAGGGTCTCTTCAAATAAGCTGGCTTTTTGCATCAGGTGGCCAAATTACTGGAGCTTCAGCATCAGCTTCAGCTTCTCTATTTCTGGAATATTTTATTTTCCTGGGTTCCAAGATCACTGTGGACAGTGACTGCAACCCGGAAATTAAATGACATTTGCTCCTTGGAAGAAAAGCTATGACAAACCTAGACAGTGTTTTAAAAAGCAGAGACCTCACTTGGCTGACAAAGGTCCCTATAGTCAAAGCTATGGTTTTTCTGGGCTTACCTGGTGGCTCAGCTGGTAAAGATCTGCCTGCAATGTGGGAGACCTGGATTTGATCCTTGGGTTGGGAAGATCCCCTGAAGGAGGGCATGGCAACTCACTCCAGTATTCTTGCCTGGAGAATTCCCATGGACAGAGGAACCTGGTGGGCTATAGTCCACTAGATTGCAAGGAGTTGGACACAACTGAGTGACTAAGCATATACATGGGTTTTCTAGTAGTCATGTACAGATGTGAGAGTTGGACCATAAAGAAGGCTGAGCACTAAAGAAGTGACGCTTTCAAATTGTGGTGCTGCAGATGACTCTTGAGAGTCCCTTGGGCAGCAAGGAGAACAAATCAGTCAATCCTAAAGGAAATCAACCCTGAATATTCATTGGAAAGACTGATGCTGAAGCTGAAGCTCCAAAACTCTGGCCACCTAATGCAAAGAGCTGACTCACTGGAAAAGACTATGATGCTGGGAAAGATTGAGTGCAAGAGGAGAAGGGGACTACAGAGGATGAGATGGTTGGATGGCATCACTGTCTTAATGGACATGGGTTTGAGCAAACTCCAGGAGATGGTGAAGGACAGGGAAACCTGGAGTGCTACAGTTCACGGGGTTGCAAAGAGTCAGACACAACTACCCAGACTGAACAACAAAAAACAGTAGTTTTCCCTGCTTCTGGGATATTCTCACTTCTTCCCATCTTGTGTTTGATTGAAACATGTGCTTCATCCTGAAAGACATCTCTCAGGTGATGGTCTATCTACCTGTTACAGTTCCCCTCAGCCATCAGAAGGGGCCACTTCTCTATTGCTCCACAAAAACAGCCCTGAGCCTTTTGGCTGCTGCAATTCAGGTACCCTTTTCTGAACTGAATGCATTGCAAGTCCCTAACAGAAAATATCAAGTCTATTTTTAGGTAATTTACAGAGAACAAGGTACAGAACATGTTGCTCAATATACACTCATCTTGAAAGAACAAAGAAATGATAACAAATCAGGGTCCATCATGGACTAGAACATCTGGTAAGATTCCAAGGCTCAGAGAAATCTCTGCAAACTCATCCATTTGACAAACATCTATTGTGCTCCTATTTCATCTTGTATTAGGTGATGGGCTCTTTTTTTCACCCTAGGACCTGTGACACTCAGAGCAGAGGGAATGTCCACACTCTGGCGTCACATCCGTGGAAGTGCGGTTACTAGATCTAAGACACAACGCACTGTGGTCTACACATCACGGCTTCTGCCCTGCAGTCTTATTTGTGCTTCCCTGACACGTTTGGGCCTGCCCCTGGTGAGCTAAGATCGAAGGGACAAGGTGGGGTATGACCTCAAAAGGCCACTCCCTTCAAGTTGGCTTCCAGGTTATCTCAGGTCATGACACTTTGGCGAAGCCAGGGTGAGGCTTGGGCTCTTTTGGACAAAACTCCTACAGGCTAGCCAAGGCAAGTAACCTGCCTATCCCTACCATCTCACCTCGCAAGCCTATAAGCAAGTGAATTCTCCAAACTATCCACTGAGTGCTGGGGCCAGGATGGTCACTAGGTCCAGGATGCCCAATGAGGAGTATGAATAGAGACAGGAGAGGTTAGAATAAATAATTGAACGTTTGTGATCTCAACGTTTGGCAATAGGGCTGACAAGGTGCTCAGAGAAAACACTCCTGTTATAATATTTCCCAAAATAATGAGTAAAATTCATATACTGCCCTGATAGTCATCATCAACCCATCCTTGATCATTTATTAATCAATATATTAACTCTTTAATTGGCAAGGGAAAAACAAGCAAAAATCCACAGGGCTAAGCTAATAGTAGAGCTAGCTTTTGCTTATCTTTTGGTGGTCTCTAGCTGTGTTTTAATACTTCATGGATTCAGGAAATAGGAGACCAAGACTGAGCCTCAGTAGGATAGGGTTAAGCTCAGAAATACCAGGGAAGCCAAAACCTTTGAAATGCAATGATCTCAGTAGATTAGTTTGTTTTAAAAAATAAGAAATTAGGGAAGGAAGCTATATGAAAGTCTTAACCTTAGCTCACTTTACAGTAGAATGACAAAGAAAGAAAACATTCCCATGAGACTATCCAACACAATCTGAATTCACATGGGTTTGAGGATGAGATTCATATTTCTTATCCAGTACAATATCCCAAGAATAAATCAAATTTAGTGTGCCCCAAGCAGAAGCAAACACAAATCACCTTTGGGGGATAACTGGAGAAAAGACCTCAGATATAATAAAGATAACAAATATATATAAAGTATGGGGAAATAGTTAAAAGTAAGGACTATAAAGTAAGGGAATACAATGTAAGTCTAAAGAAGTTCCTGAAAAATACAGTGGAGGAAAATAGGTAAAAGAAATATCTAAAAAGGTAATTTGTTACAGTTTTCTGGGATTAATGGAAGTCACAAATCCTTGGATTCAGGAAGCCTAGGAAATCTTAAGCAAGATAAATTTTTAGAAATTCTAATACTCATCATAATCTACAGAACAGGAAAGAAAAAGACAAAATCTTAAAAGCAAGCAGAAATAAAAAATTATCTTCTCCCTTCAAAGAAATAACATTGTATCAATGGCTCTCAACCATCAGTATATATCAAAATCACCTACTGAACTTTTTTTTTAAACACACATTCCGTCACTCCAGCCACAAAGTGTGGATTCAGTAGGTCTGGAATAGTTTTTTAAAATGAATTTCTAATAAGCTCCAGGGTGATACAAATGCTGCTGGTCTAGGGGCCACTTTTTGAAAACCACTGAATAAGACTGATAGTTGCATTATAAAGAGCAAAAGTGTCAGACAAAAGAAAACAGAATGGCATCTGTAAAGCACCAAAGAAACATCATTGATAATCTAGAATTGATGGCCAGGGAAATTATCTTTCAGGAGCTAGTACAAAATAAAGACACTGTTAGACAAACAAAAGCTGACAGTTTACTATCAGTAGACTTTGGCTGAAATCACTTCTAAAATAGGTGCTTTTAGAAGAAAAATTATCTCAGAAGGAAGGTCTGATATGGAAGTGTGAAAGTATAGAAAATGGTAAACATGTTGGTAAATTTAAACCAAGATTAATTATACAAATCAAAAACATTACTCTCTAATCTGTAGGGCTACAAAATTTAAAATTAGTATCCTAGAACATAAAGGCAAACAAAGCAAGATTGGAATGATCAGATTTAAAACATTCTAATATGCTTATTTTATTTCAGGATAACATATTTTTTATTTTTATTTTTATTTTATTTTGCTTTACATTTTTATAAAGTTAAATACAAATTTAAAATGTCCAGGGTATTCACTATAAGAACAGAAACAGAACATATACTGACAGAATCAGTAGGCGAGAAAGTATGGAATTAAATAAAAAGAAAAAAATATGATCCAAGGGGATTTACGAAAGAAAATGTTAGTAGAAAAGAATGCAAACATATGAATAATCATAGTCAGTATGTATGTACTTAACTCTCCAGTTAAATTATAGGCTGTCTGAATGGACAAAATTAAGATCCAGGCACCTGCTGCTTATAATAGGCAGATAAAACACAAGGATACAGAAAAATTAGAAGTAAAAAGACAGAAATAGCTGTATCAAGCAAATATAAACCAAAATTTTATTATAACTTCATTACTTTCAGACAAAATACACTTTACAAAAAAGAAATCACTGAGATTCACAGGATTGTAGATAGGTAGACAGATACATAAAAATATAAATTATCCACACAATAAACAGTTTTTTTAGAGTCTACTATGTGCTAACCACTATATTAGGCACTAGGGATACAGCAGTAAACAAAAAGAACTCACAAAAAGTGGATTACAATTCTAGGTTTGTATATACCTGATAACATACTTCAAACTCTAAAAAAGCAAAAAATAAATCAATGCCTAGAGGATAAAATTGACAAATTCACCATAATAAAAGGAGATTTAAAAAAAAAAAACAAAAAATGCCTGTCTGACAAATCAACCATGTGGGAAAAGAGTAAGGCTATAAAAGAAGTGTATGCCATAATTAACAGGTGGCTTAATGGACAAGTATAGAACTAAGTCCTATACACACATATGCCAGGCCATTAAGGACAGCTCAATAAATTTCAAGCAGCTGCACCCACCTCCTCACGAGTGAGCACAACCCAACCACTGTGGCTGACAGTCCAGCAGCCGGGAGCCAACTGCTGCCCCCACCTTCCTGGGAGCAAGCGTGGGCCATGGCCTCCTTCAAGGGAGTAACAGCCAGCACAGACTAAAGACAGACAACAAGCGTCCAAATCAAAAATAGCCTCCACATACACAAAAAAACATTAAACCCACACAAGGATAGGCCCTGGGGGCAATGTGAAATGATAATGATTTAGCAACTTAGCGGCATTTCTACACACCAGCAAATTCTTAAAAGACACAATAAAGAAATACATCATTTATAGTAGCAACCAAATATATGCTTCCTATATAGAAGTAAATAAAAGACATGCAAAACTTGTTTGGAGTACATTAGAAGACTCTATGGAAAGACATTCACAGAGACTCTAATGCATGGAGTGATTCCACATATATATATAGGTTGAAAAATCATAATCATAAAGATGCGTTTCTCCTTAGATTGTTCTATGGCTTCAATTTAACTCTGAGTATTCCAAACTTTGATGATATTTGACAAGGTATTTCAAAATGTTTACACAGAAGAGCAAAGCAGGGAAAAATGAACAAACACTCCTGGGAATCAAGAAGCAGGCTGGGGGCAGAAGGCTAGACTTACTCACCTAGATATCAACATTTTGAATATAGCTACAGTAAAACCACGTGCAAAGGCACTGTGTAAATTAGCGCAGTGGTTGATAGCAGAGCAGAGAACCCTAAAGCAGAGCCACACTTAAATGGACACTTTACCACAAGTGATTGGTAGTGGAGTACAGTATGCAAGAAAGTATACGGGAACAGCTGGGTATCTTTCTGGACAAAATTGAATTTGGATTCTCACCTCACACTATGCTTTAAACTAAATTTCATGTAGATTAAATAGAGGAAATAAGCCTATAAAACTTTCAGAATACAGGAAAACATGCATGAGAGCATTAGCTATGAAAGAAAATATTGATACATTGACTGTATGAAAATTAACAATCTCATTCCTGAAAAGGTTTCAGAAAGGCCATGAAAAATCAAACCATAAACATGAAATGCTTGTAATGTTTGTATCGGACAAACTTTTGGTATCCTGGCTCTAAGAATCACTAGGCATAGGACAAGCAACCCAAGAGAAACAAGAATTAGGGAGTAGGACAGGATATCATTGAAAAGGAGAACTAAATGGTAATAAATATAAGAAAAATGTTTAGGAAACTATGAATTAATCCCACAAGATATTCTATACTTCCCCCACACAGAGGAAATTGAAATGTTAGACATTATCCAGCATCATCGAGGACAAGCAGTAAACAACTTGTATATACTGAAGAACACATTAGTGAATGCCCTCTCGAAAACAATTTGGTGTTATCTAGCAAAGGTGGCTCCGATGACAAAGAATCTGCTTGCAATGTGGGGGACGTGGGTTCAATCCCTGGGTCGGGAAAAGGTGAGTGAAGTGAAAGTTGCCCCAGCCGTGTCCAATTCTTTGCAAGTGGACTGTAGCCCACGAGGCTCCTCTGTCCATGGAATTCTCCAGGCAAGAATACCGGAGTGGGTAGCCGTTCCCTTCTCCAGGGGATCTTCCCAACCCAGGGATCGAACCTGGATCTCCTGCACTGCAGGTGGATTCTTTACTGTCTGAGCCACTAGGGAAGCCCCTGGGAAAAGGTAGAGATGCATAGATGCCAAGTAAACCCTTGGGTGCATACCTACGATGTATTTGTGTGTCACAAAATGCACATATAAAAATGTTAATAGATAGGAATGTAGAATGGTATGACCACTCTTGGAAAACAGTTTGGCAGCTTCCTACAAAACAGCATGTGCTTACCATATAACCCAGGTAATCACACCCTTAGGCATTTATCGCAGAAAAATAAAACTACATTCACACAAATGTCCATAGCAGTTTTATGAACTAGACTCATCCTAGAAACAACCCAGTGTCCTTCACAGGTGAATAGTTAAACTGTAGTACCCCTATGCCATGGGACACTACTCACTTAAAAAAGAACAAAGTGTTGGTGCATGCAACAACTTGGATGGATCTCAAGGAAATATGATGCCTGAAAAGAAAAAAGCCACCTCAAAAGGCTGCATACTGTGAGTTTCCATTTATATAGCAGGTTTGAAATGACAAAATTATGGGGATGGAGAAGAAATTGGTCACCAGGGGTGAGGGAGGGAGAAAGGGAGGGAGGTGGCTGTGGTCATCAAAGAGTAGCATAGAAGAGTATTATAATGGAACTCCTCTGCATCCTGACTGTGTATGAAATTTCACAGAACTAAACACACACACACATGAACACATGTGAGTTCATGAGAACAGGACAAATCTGAATAAGGTAAATGGATTGCATTAATGTCAGTTTTCTGGCTATGATATTTTACTATCATTATGTAAGTATTGGTAGAAGCTGGAAGAAGGGCATAGAGATCTCTTCATATGATTTGTTACAAACTGCATGTGAATGTAATCTCAGAAAGTTTTTAAACTGTTCATAGAAAAAGAAACTTTTTTTTTTCTTTTTTGCCACACTGCATAGCATGCAGGATCTTAATTCCTTAACCAGGGATTGAACCCATGTGTCTTGCAGTGGGAGCATAGAGTCTTAACCACTGGCCCACCAGAGAAGTCTTAGAAAAAAATTTTTAGCAGTGAAAAAAAATCCTGTATAAAATCTAGATGTCATTTGGGTAGGATAAAAAATTAATAAACCATGACATATTTAGGGACCAGGAAACTGTACAGCAGGAAAATGAAAAATTTACAGTTTCACATATTCAGTTCAGTTCAGTCGCTCAATCGTGTCCGACTCTTTGCGACCCCATGAACTGCAGCACACCAGGCCTCCCTGTCCATCATCAACTCCCAGAGTCTACCCAAACCCATGTCCATAGAGTTGGTGATGCCATCCAACCATCTCATCCTCTGTCATCCCCTTCTCCTCCTGCCCTCAATCTTTCCCAGCATCAGGGTCTTTTCAAATGAGTCAGCTGTTCTCATTAGGTGGCCAAAGCATTGGAGTTTAAGCTTCAACATCAGTCCTTCCAATGAACACCCAGGACTGATCTCCTTTAGGATGGACTGGTTGCATCTCCTTGCAGTCCAAGGGACTCTCAAGAGTATTCTCCAACCCCACAGTTCAAAAGCATCCATTCTTCATGGTTCAGCCTTCTTTATAGTCCAACTCTCACATCCATACATGACCACTGGAAAAACCATAGCCTTGACTAGATGGCTATTTTAACATGGGTCAACCTCCAAAAATATTCTAATTGTGGAAAAAATTTGCAGAAAAACTAGTATACTGTGATTCTATGTATGGTTCATGTAGGTCAAACTTTATGAAACATTTTGGTTAAGGATAAGTCCACATGTGGTAAAATTATGGACAGAAACAAGAAAATGAGATGCTATTTTCAGGAAAGTAGTTACTTCAGGGTTGTAGAAGGTGGTGGAATTACCACAGGGTAGTTACTGCTGCTAAGTCACTTCAGTCGTGTCCGACTCTGTGCGACCCCATAGACGGCAGCCCACCAGGCTCCCCCGTCCCTGGGATTCTCCAGGCAAGAACACTGGAGTAGGTTGCCATTTCCTTCTCCAATGCATGAAAGCGAAAAGTAAAAGTGAAGTCGCTCAGTCGTGTCCGACTCTTAGCGACCCCGTGGGCTGCAGCCTACCAGGCTCCTCCACCCATGGGATTTTCCAGGCAAGAGTACTGGAGTGGGGTGCCATTGCCTTCTCTGGCTTAGGGAACTGATACTCCTTGATGTTTGTGTACCTAAATCCGGAGTAACTATTTTACATTTATGCTTATGATGCAGTCTTTTGTATATATTTGCTATCTAATTGAAACAAAATAAACAGCTTTTGGGATAGAAAGCTTCTGGGGGAAAAAGTCATGTGAAAAACTATGGAATATACAAAAACATGATATTAGTGCAATTAAGTTCCAACTCCAAATTCCCCTACAGGAAGTAATAAGAGGGTAATAAACAATTTCTATTTGCTTTACAATGGGGACAGACTTTGTGAACATACACATCATATATACTTGAACTACTTTGGTAAAGAATCCGCCCGCAATGCAAGAGACCTGGGTTCGATCCCTGGGTTGGGAACATCCCTTGGAGAAGGGAAAGGCTACCCACTCCAGTATTTTGGCCTGGAGAATTCCATGGACTGTATAGCTCATGGGGTTGCAAAGAGTCAGACACTACTGAGTGACTTTCACTTTCACAAGAGATCATGTTTAAATTCTCTGTAATACAATCAGTTAAATAAAAATATATGCTTGCAGATAATAGAGAGATGGCTGCAACACAGAAAAACAGGATCTGTGGTGGTTCTGTACATAGGCTCTGCAGTTAGACTCTACAGGTGGTTCCTACTGCCACAGTCCACTAGGTAAGATCCTTGGGCAAGAAGTCTCACATGTGAAATGGAACAAATATAGCAGTTCTCAAACGATTTGGTCTCAAGACCCCTTTATAATTAAGGACCTTAAAGATATAATGTTCATGTCGGTCATTATACCAATCAATACTTTGTTTCTTAATTGAATAACAATAAGAAACCTAGTATATGTTAATACCAATAATATATTTTATGAAAAATATATATTCTAAAACAAAAAATAATTAATGAGAAGAATAACACTGTTTCAGTGGAAATAGTGTCAGACTTTATTTTGGGGGGCTCCAAAATCACTGCAGATGGTGACTGCAGCCATGAAATTACGCTTACTCCTTGGAAGGCAAGTTATGACCAACCTAGATAGCATATTCAAAAGCAGAGACATTACTTTGCCAACAAAGGTCCGTCTAGTCAAGGCTATGGTTTTTCCTGTGGTCATGTATGGATGTGAGAGTTGGACTATGAAGAAAGCTGAGCACCGAAGAATTGATGCTTTTGAACTGTGGTGTTGGAGAAGACTCTTGAGAGTTCCTTGGACTGTAAGGAGATCCAACCAGTCCATTCTAAAGGAGATCAGTCCTGGGTGTTCTTTGGAAGGAATGATGCTAAAGTTGAAACTCCAGTACTTTGGCCACCTCATGTGAAGAGTTGACTCATTGGAAAAGACTCAGATGCTGGGAGGGATTGGAGGCAGGAGAAAAAGGGGATGACAGAGGATGAGATGGCTGGATGGCATCACCAACTCGATGGACGTGAGTTTGAGAGAACTCCAGGAATTGGTGATGGACAGGGAGGCCTGGCGTGCTGCAATTCATGGGGTCGCAAAGAGTCAGACATGACTGAACGACTGAACTGAACACTGTTCCACACTTATGCAAATCACTTTAATGCCTAACTTTGATTACAGCTGAATTCTCACAGCTGCAACAGTATTCAATCTATTGCAATATATTGTTTTGGTTGAAGTATGTGAAGGGAATCCAGCTTCACACAACTATAAAGTTGAAAAAGGATGGGCTTTGTGGAACCCAGAAAAGGTCTCAGGGACCACCCCCCACCACTACCCAGGTATCTTTGGATCATACTTTAACAATCACTAGACTGAAAAGTTTCTAGTTTCAAGACTGCAAATTGAACACATGTAGCAATCATCTGATTCCTCTACAAAACTGAATTATAGAAAATATATTAAATAAAACTGTATGCCTGTGCTTAGACATATGTATGTGTGCATGACAGAATGGAGCAGGGGGAGAGGGGAGGAATAAACTGACAGATTTGGATGGACATATATACACTATTATATATAAAATAGATAACTCATAAGGACTTACTGTATAGCACAGGGAACTCTATTTGCAACTCTATGATGGCCCATATGGGAAAAGAATCTGAAAAAGAGTGGATTGTGCATATGTATAACAGATTCACTTTGCTGTATGGCTGAAACTAACAATACTGTGAATCAACTATACCCCAATAAAATTAAAAAAGAAAAAATGGAACGTGGTGGGGGTTCATGGAAAGAGCATTCAAGCATTAAAAAAGTCCATGCATTAAGTCAAAACCTGAAGGTGACCTAGAAACAATTAATTGGGTGCTAGTTAAGTTGTGTCACTCCAGGCAGACAAAATCTTGTGCATTATTCCTGTCTTCCTCAGAGACGAGGCAGTAGCAAGGATGGGTATCTGTGTATAGGTGGGAGCCAGAACCAAAGAGGCTAGGAAGAACTTCTAGAGCCAGGAAAAACCAAGTGCTCAAGCACAGAATGACAAATACCCCACCCAGCCATCAGTCACACTTGCCCATTCTCACCATCCACTTCATTTTAAACAGTACCACTTGGTAAGGCCCCACAGCATAGAGAAAACAGATAAACAGAGAAACAGGAAATTTAAATCACTAAGATAAACACAACCCCAAATTATCCAAGACTGGAGGAAATTCAGGAAAATCACTCAATATTGAAAGACACAACAAAGACCTCTTTGGTTGGTCTGACCCATGGAAGAATTTATACCTGAAGAGGACACAGAATTAATTCAGCATTCAGAAGAGGACTTTCTTAAAAAAAAAATAATAATAATAATAATTACTATCCTCAGAAAGAAACTTTAAAACAAAACATACTGTTGATTGACTTTTTCAAGTGACAAATAACAATCGATACAGTCGGGATAATTAGTAATAGATGGATTGAAAAGCCAAATAAACAGGGAAAGAATTAGTGAGCTGGAAGATTGAGATAAAGAATTCTCTCAGAATGCAGCCAAAGGGATAAGATGAAAATGAGGACAGGTAAGTTAAAAAATGTGAAAGATCCAGAAACAAAAGTTTCTAAGGGAAATTCTGGAGAAAATGAGAACTGATAATGGAGAGACTGCTATAAGAAAAGGAAGAAAAGTCAAAGTCTGAAGGTGGACACTGATGAATCCTTTGGTTGAGAGAAACCACTGAGTGTCAGGCAAGATAGTATCAAAGATGCATGTAAAACTCTAATATCTGCTAGGAAACTGAGCATAAGTACCTATACATGAAAAAACAGATTGACATGGGAGACTGATTATGCAGACAATAATGGACAGACTATACATAACTAGAACTCTCATGATTTGCAGCAACCAGCCCAGGAGGCCAATCCGTGATGTACAGTATGTACCCCAGGAAGGCAGACTGCTTTCTGTAAGTTAGGCTTGTGGGAAATCTTGTTAAAATCATCCTCAAGTGACCAAGACTTTATTAACAACTGCTAGCTTCCCTAATTTTGTCCCTGTTTCCAATGTAGAACCAACCAGAGAAAGCAAATTATGTATCCCTAATCAACCACATTAGACGTCCCACTTCCAGTTAGCCTGTCCACAACTTCTTCACACCAGCAACCTCCAATCAGGCATATAAGTCTTCCCCTTTTTACCACTAAAAAGCTTTCTCACTCCTCCACCTGCCTCTATAGCAAGCTCTAAAGAAATAACATTTGCATATTTTCATTTGGTTGTATTTCCATAGCTATGGTGGACTCTGTCCCCCACCCCCTACCCTCCAACCCCCACTCCGTCCCTACAAGTCCTGTCTGCACTGTGAACCGCATGGACCCTAACCTTCAACCACGTGTGGGACCCACAGGGCCGACGCCCTTGTGCTTGCTGCCTGTCTAGTCTATGACCCAACACTAAGTCTAAACTCTGCTCTTGTGCTGAGTTCCTTGGCTATCTATTCCCTGCATGCTACATAGGTTTTGTTATTGCTTTACACCTGTTGACCTTGTTGGTAGAATCAGACCATTCCTTTTCATCTCTTTTTTGCTTTCTTTCATGTTACTCTCATGTGCTGTGGTGTCTAAAAGTGTTATTTGTCCTAAAAAGGAGACAAAAGGGGCAGAATGCACGCAAAGGCCTACATAAGCCCGTTACTTGATCTGGCATCACAGACCTTTGAGTTTTCAGTTCTCACCAGATTGGCATCCAGTGAATAAACTTTGCTATGGGTCACCAATAGAACTGGATAAGGTTTCCCTTCTATTTTGTGTCCTAAAAGGCTGGCTTTGATCTAAAGAGAGTATTCTCTTTGGTTTTCCATCTGCCAGCAGCACAGATTATTGGGTCTGCATTAGGAGGTGGCCAGCTCCCAGGTTGGTGCCCAAGACACAGGAATATAAACATTACAATCCTGCCCACCATCTCCAACTCTCCTGGGGTCCTCTATGTCAAAAAGTCCTGATTCTTTTATGTGCTCTGATTAATATCCTAATTCTTACGTCTAACTTTCTAACTGGCATAACTTCATAAAGGATGATTTGGACCTTCAGTGGCATCTCTTGGGAACATTTAACAAAATTATTCATTTGAGAGGTGTCTTAGAAAAGAAAGGGAGTAAGATTTCACAGTCCCAACCAGCAGCACTTTTGACTGGCATGCAGAGGCCTCCAAATGAAGTTCTGAATAAGCAATCACTTCACTAAAAGATTCTCTGGCCAAAGCTAAGGAAATTTTGACAACCTTGCAAGAACAAAGGAGAATCCCCCCCTAATAAATCCTCCCCTCTGTCCTCTCCCTCCCCTTGTCCAGCCCTCCCTCGTCCTCCTCGTCCTTCTGCTCTCTCTCCGTCCACCTACTCCCTCCTCCCCTTGTCCAGACAGCCTACCTGTTCCCAACCACTTACCTAAAACCTCGAAATACCAATTGCCTGTAAGACTCCATCCTTCCCATTAGCTTATAGAACTCTATAGGCAACTACAGAATTTAAGCTTTGGATATGAGCTGAATTAAGAGCTATAATTAAAATTTCCCTAAATCCAAACATGTGCTCGGGCTTCTTTGTTCATGGAATTTTCCTGACAAGAATATTGGAGTGGGTTGCTATTTTCCACCTCAGAGGATCTTCCTGACCCAGGGATTGAACCTGTGTCTCCTGCATTGCAGGCAGACTCTTTACCACTTTTGAATTCACAAAAGACTTCAAAATTCTTTGGGTACATATGACCTGGGATTACCTAACCTATATCAACTTCTGCACAGGTTGATTGGAACTTCAGATGCTAAATCCTGGGTGGCAAAAGTTGATTGGATTGACCTGGAAAGGGACCTATAGGTCCTTTTTTTCCACAATAAATCTGAGAGGTTAAAAAAAGAAAAAATGGGGCTGGAAAAGAAATTCATATTATAAAAGCCCTACCTGAAACATTCCCCACTCCAAAGTTGATTGAATGGTAATTCAAGTATGCAAACAAACAAGACGAAACTGTAGGAGATTTTCAGGGCTGACTAGAAAATAACTCCTGACAATACTTGTGGGTTAAAGAAGATGCTAATGCACAGCAGCCCTTCCATAAGGAGATCCAACCAGTCCATTCTAAAGGAGATCAGTCCTGGGTGTTCTTTGGAAGGAATGATGCTAAAGTTGAAACTCCAGTACTTTGGCCACCTCATGTGAAGAGTTGACTCATTGGAAAAGACTCAGATGCTGGGAGGGATTGGAGGCAGGAGAAAAAGGGGATGACAGAGGATGAGATGGCTGGATGGCATCACCAACTCGATGGACGTGAGTTTGAGAGAACTCCAGGAATTGGTGATGGACAGGGAGGCCTGGCGTGCTGCAATTCATGGGGTCGCAAAGAGTCAGACATGACTGAACGACTGAACTGAACACTGTTCCACACTTATGCAAATCACTTTAATGCCTAACTTTGATTACAGCTGAATTCTCACAGCTGCAACAGTATTCAATCTATTGCAATATATTGTTTTGGTTGAAGTATGTGAAGGGAATCCAGCTTCACACAACTATAAAGTTGAAAAAGGATGGGCTTTGTGGAACCCAGAAAAGGTCTCAGGGACCACCCCCCACCACTACCCAGGTATCTTTGGATCATACTTTAACAATCACTAGACTGAAAAGTTTCTAGTTTCAAGACTGCAAATTGAACACATGTAGCAATCATCTGATTCCTCTACAAAACTGAATTATAGAAAATATATTAAATAAAACTGTATGCCTGTGCTTAGACATATGTATGTGTGCATGACAGAATGGAGCAGGGGGAGAGGGGAGGAATAAACTGACAGATTTGGATGGACATATATACACTATTATATATAAAATAGATAACTCATAAGGACTTACTGTATAGCACAGGGAACTCTATTTGCAACTCTATGATGGCCCATATGGGAAAAGAATCTGAAAAAGAGTGGATTGTGCATATGTATAACAGATTCACTTTGCTGTATGGCTGAAACTAACAATACTGTGAATCAACTATACCCCAATAAAATTAAAAAAGAAAAAATGGAACGTGGTGGGGGTTCATGGAAAGAGCATTCAAGCATTAAAAAAGTCCATGCATTAAGTCAAAACCTGAAGGTGACCTAGAAACAATTAATTGGGTGCTAGTTAAGTTGTGTCACTCCAGGCAGACAAAATCTTGTGCATTATTCCTGTCTTCCTCAGAGACGAGGCAGTAGCAAGGATGGGTATCTGTGTATAGGTGGGAGCCAGAACCAAAGAGGCTAGGAAGAACTTCTAGAGCCAGGAAAAACCAAGTGCTCAAGCACAGAATGACAAATACCCCACCCAGCCATCAGTCACACTTGCCCATTCTCACCATCCACTTCATTTTAAACAGTACCACTTGGTAAGGCCCCACAGCATAGAGAAAACAGATAAACAGAGAAACAGGAAATTTAAATCACTAAGATAAACACAACCCCAAATTATCCAAGACTGGAGGAAATTCAGGAAAATCACTCAATATTGAAAGACACAACAAAGACCTCTTTGGTTGGTCTGACCCATGGAAGAATTTATACCTGAAGAGGACACAGAATTAATTCAGCATTCAGAAGAGGACTTTCTTAAAAAAAAAATAATAATAATAATAATTACTATCCTCAGAAAGAAACTTTAAAACAAAACATACTGTTGATTGACTTTTTCAAGTGACAAATAACAATCGATACAGTCGGGATAATTAGTAATAGATGGATTGAAAAGCCAAATAAACAGGGAAAGAATTAGTGAGCTGGAAGATTGAGATAAAGAATTCTCTCAGAATGCAGCCAAAGGGATAAGATGAAAATGAGGACAGGTAAGTTAAAAAATGTGAAAGATCCAGAAACAAAAGTTTCTAAGGGAAATTCTGGAGAAAATGAGAACTGATAATGGAGAGACTGCTATAAGAAAAGGAAGAAAAGTCAAAGTCTGAAGGTGGACACTGATGAATCCTTTGGTTGAGAGAAACCACTGAGTGTCAGGCAAGATAGTATCAAAGATGCATGTAAAACTCTAATATCTGCTAGGAAACTGAGCATAAGTACCTATACATGAAAAAACAGATTGACATGGGAGACTGATTATGCAGACAATAATGGACAGACTATACATAACTAGAACTCTCATGATTTGCAGCAACCAGCCCAGGAGGCCAATCCGTGATGTACAGTATGTACCCCAGGAAGGCAGACTGCTTTCTGTAAGTTAGGCTTGTGGGAAATCTTGTTAAAATCATCCTCAAGTGACCAAGACTTTATTAACAACTGCTAGCTTCCCTAATTTTGTCCCTGTTTCCAATGTAGAACCAACCAGAGAAAGCAAATTATGTATCCCTAATCAACCACATTAGACGTCCCACTTCCAGTTAGCCTGTCCACAACTTCTTCACACCAGCAACCTCCAATCAGGCATATAAGTCTTCCCCTTTTTACCACTAAAAAGCTTTCTCACTCCTCCACCTGCCTCTATAGCAAGCTCTAAAGAAATAACATTTGCATATTTTCATTTGGTTGTATTTCCATAGCTATGGTGGACTCTGTCCCCCACCCCCTACCCTCCAACCCCCACTCCGTCCCTACAAGTCCTGTCTGCACTGTGAACCGCATGGACCCTAACCTTCAACCACGTGTGGGACCCACAGGGCCGACGCCCTTGTGCTTGCTGCCTGTCTAGTCTATGACCCAACACTAAGTCTAAACTCTGCTCTTGTGCTGAGTTCCTTGGCTATCTATTCCCTGCATGCTACATAGGTTTTGTTATTGCTTTACACCTGTTGACCTTGTTGGTAGAATCAGACCATTCCTTTTCATCTCTTTTTTGCTTTCTTTCATGTTACTCTCATGTGCTGTGGTGTCTAAAAGTGTTATTTGTCCTAAAAAGGAGACAAAAGGGGCAGAATGCACGCAAAGGCCTACATAAGCCCGTTACTTGATCTGGCATCACAGACCTTTGAGTTTTCAGTTCTCACCAGATTGGCATCCAGTGAATAAACTTTGCTATGGGTCACCAATAGAACTGGATAAGGTTTCCCTTCTATTTTGTGTCCTAAAAGGCTGGCTTTGATCTAAAGAGAGTATTCTCTTTGGTTTTCCATCTGCCAGCAGCACAGATTATTGGGTCTGCATTAGGAGGTGGCCAGCTCCCAGGTTGGTGCCCAAGACACAGGAATATAAACATTACAATCCTGCCCACCATCTCCAACTCTCCTGGGGTCCTCTATGTCAAAAAGTCCTGATTCTTTTATGTGCTCTGATTAATATCCTAATTCTTACGTCTAACTTTCTAACTGGCATAACTTCATAAAGGATGATTTGGACCTTCAGTGGCATCTCTTGGGAACATTTAACAAAATTATTCATTTGAGAGGTGTCTTAGAAAAGAAAGGGAGTAAGATTTCACAGTCCCAACCAGCAGCACTTTTGACTGGCATGCAGAGGCCTCCAAATGAAGTTCTGAATAAGCAATCACTTCACTAAAAGATTCTCTGGCCAAAGCTAAGGAAATTTTGACAACCTTGCAAGAACAAAGGAGAATCCCCCCCTAATAAATCCTCCCCTCTGTCCTCTCCCTCCCCTTGTCCAGCCCTCCCTCGTCCTCCTCGTCCTTCTGCTCTCTCTCCGTCCACCTACTCCCTCCTCCCCTTGTCCAGACAGCCTACCTGTTCCCAACCACTTACCTAAAACCTCGAAATACCAATTGCCTGTAAGACTCCATCCTTCCCATTAGCTTATAGAACTCTATAGGCAACTACAGAATTTAAGCTTTGGATATGAGCTGAATTAAGAGCTATAATTAAAATTTCCCTAAATCCAAACATGTGCTCGGGCTTCTTTGTTCATGGAATTTTCCTGACAAGAATATTGGAGTGGGTTGCTATTTTCCACCTCAGAGGATCTTCCTGACCCAGGGATTGAACCTGTGTCTCCTGCATTGCAGGCAGACTCTTTACCACTTTTGAATTCACAAAAGACTTCAAAATTCTTTGGGTACATATGACCTGGGATTACCTAACCTATATCAACTTCTGCACAGGTTGATTGGAACTTCAGATGCTAAATCCTGGGTGGCAAAAGTTGATTGGATTGACCTGGAAAGGGACCTATAGGTCCTTTTTTTCCACAATAAATCTGAGAGGTTAAAAAAAGAAAAAATGGGGCTGGAAAAGAAATTCATATTATAAAAGCCCTACCTGAAACATTCCCCACTCCAAAGTTGATTGAATGGTAATTCAAGTATGCAAACAAACAAGACGAAACTGTAGGAGATTTTCAGGGCTGACTAGAAAATAACTCCTGACAATACTTGTGGGTTAAAGAAGATGCTAATGCACAGCAGCCCTTCCACCTCATTTTGATGATGGACTTACACATGAAATTGGAGATCTAATTCAAAAATGGAAATCAGAAGGGGAAAGGCACTTGAGCTAAGCTATAATACCTAGCAGAATATTTTGATAGGGCTTTAGGAAAAAAATGAAACAAGACTCAAAGTAAACTTAGCCTGAAGATCAAACACTGAGGTGGCCCACAAACCAATCAACAACTTACTGACAGTGAGGACTGTAGACCTGGTTTACAGAAGAACATGGAGGAAAGATGGCCCTGGCTTATAAAAGCAGCAAGAAAAAGGGAAATCCCTCATATAGGATCACTGAGACCCCTCAGTGACCTTTGATCCCTTCTTATCATAGAGTTCATAAGGTGAAGTCTGTGGGAGATGGGGGAGTCATCTTAGGAACAGATCTTGACTTGTGACCCTCTGGCTATCATTGGTGGCATGCACTGTAGGGAGGGGCTACTGTCAGTTCCAGGCCCCTGCAGGCCACTTGGCCACACAAAATGAATGTAAAGGTGGCAGCATTATGCAGTAGATTTGCTGTACACTGGACACATATTCTTAAATGCTCAAGGTGAAGTGCTTATAAATACAAAGTCTTCCTCATGAATTCCTGGTGCCACTCATGTTCAAATAGTTTTGAACCTTCTTCTTTGCTTCTGGCTTCAAGGAATATTGGGGACGTTTACATAATGGCATGGTTGGATCTATCTGAACTTGTAGAGATTAGATTCCAATCATTTTGCCTATGTATACGGTTTGTCAACAAAGGCCTGCCACTTTTGCTCAACCTCTTCCTCAGAGTAATATGCCACACGGGGGGGGCATATTTCAAGTAAGTCACAGATTTTCTGTATCTCCAAGCCCTTAACTGATAAAAATTACCTCCTGCTCTATGATATCAGCTCTTCAAATTTAATAAGGAGATACTTACTTCAAAAAGGGGGCTGTAAAATCAAATGCCCACTAGGTTCTAGAGGACTTGTCTGTTCATAATTAAGCTGTGTCTACTGTGAACATACTTTGCTTCCTTCATTATATTTAATGCATACCACAAAGATCTTGATGTTGCATTTGACACTATCTGGGCTAAAAATACCATCAGTTCAGTTGCTCAGTCATGTCTGATTCTTTGCGACCCCATGAACCGCAGCATACCAGACCTCCCTGTCCATCACCAACTCCTGGAGTTTACCCAAACTCATGTCCATTGAGTTGGTGATGCCATCCAACAATCTCATCCTCTGTCATCCCCTCCTCCTGCCTTCAATCTTTCCCAGCATCAGGGTCTTTTCAAATGAGTCAGCTCTTCGCATCAAGTAGCCAAAGTATTGGAGTTTCAGCTTCAGCATCAGTCCTTCCAATGAACACCCAAGACTGATCTCCTTTAGGAGGGACTGGTTGGATCTCCTTACAGTCCAAGGGACTTTCAAGAGTATTCTCCAACACTACAGTTCAAAAGCATCAATTTTTCAGCACTCAGCTTTCTTTATAGTCTGACTCTCACATCCATACATGACTACTGGAAAAACCATAGCCTGGACTAGATGGACCTTTGTTGACAAACCATATACATAGGCAAAATGATTGGAATCTAATCTCTACAAGTTCAGATAGATCCAACCATGCCATTATGTAAACTTCCCCCATATTCCTTGAAGCCAGAAGCAAAGAAGAAGGTTCAAAACTATTTGGAAGCCTTATATCCAAAGGTCTTCTCATATCCTTACTCTAGTCCGTTAACATTTCTGTCCTGCAAAGACACCAAGTGGATGGCAATATCATTTGTTCAAGATCTCAGGTCATCAGCAAAATGATTATTCCTTGCTTCCCTATAATACCTAACCCCAACACAATCCTGACATCAACTCCTCCTGAAGCCACTGGCTTCACCACAGTGGGTCTTTGCTCTGTTTTCAGGAGGCCTCTAGACTGGGCCCATCAGTTCCTCTCTTTGCCTTCACCTGAACAGTTATGCCCCAAGGGGTTCACTGAAGCCCTGCTGCTACATTTCCCAGGCCCTTAATCAAGACTTAAAAGATCTAAATTCCCCTTGCGATTCACTTCCGATACAATATGTAAATGATCTACTTTATTCAGAGAACAAAGAAGCCTGTGAAAAGGAAGCCACATGTTCTCAGTTTTAGCAGAAAAGAGCCATAAAGTCTCAAAGGAAAACTTTAAATTTTGCCAAACAGTTTATTATCAATAGTTAGGGCATGACCTATCTAAGAAGGAAAGTCACTCTCTCCTAATGGACTGAAGGCTGTTCAAATATATCTTAGACTCCTCACAAACAACAATTGAACAGTTCTGGTGGATATTGCAGACAAGGGGTGCCAGATTTTCCTGAAATTGCAATGCCTCTTTATGAACTGACCAAGTCCCTAGTAAGGGGCTCTTTGCTCTGAGAGCTCAAACAAGAACCAGCCATATATAACCCAAGGAGACTCTTCAATAGCCTCTTTCCTCAGGTTTCCTTAGCCACAAAAAGCTGTTCCATCCGTTTGTGTGTGAGCGAGCTGAACAAGCTCTTGGGGTTTTAACTCAGCTCCATGAGAACCATTGAAAACCCATCACTTAGCATAGCTTTATCCTTGACCATGCTGCAAAGGTTAACCCTTTGTCTTAGGGCAATAGCTGCCACTTCAAAACTTGATGTTTTTATTGAACCAGTTCTAGGCTGCCCACCTGACCTCATGAGTACATGCAGGATACAGACATTACTACTGTCTGAGAGCCCACGATACTTTTTCAGCCAACTGATTAACCTCTAGGAAATTCTATGACTCTCTCCCTCTCACTTTACCATTTGCCACTGCAGCACCCTGACTCTTGCAAGAAGGGGTATCTCCTCATTGCCATACGTCAGTTAAGAATCTCTCTGCATCTTGCTTATATTTAGTAAAAACTGCTACTGAGAATCTCAGCCTAATGCTATTCACTGATGGGGATGGTGGTGGTGATGTGCGTGTGTGTGTGTGTGTTCAGCCATGTCCCGACTCTTTGTGATCCCATGGGCTGTGGCCCACTAGGCATCTCTGTCCATGGGATTTCCCAGGTAAGAATACTGCAGTGGGTTGCCATTTCCCTTTCCAGGAAATCTTCCTGACACAAGGATTGAACCTGCATCTCTTATGTCTACAGCATTGGCAAGTGGATTCTTTACCACAGCATCACCTGGGAAGACCAGACCTCAAAAATGAAACTGGAGGATATCAAGCAGGACATGCTATCACTAAATTCAAACTTTCCTAGAATACTGTACAGATCTCTATCTGAGGTTAAAAAAAAAAAACAAAACAACCCAGATGACAGAACTTACTGTGCTCACTAGAGCTTGTTAACTAGCCAAAGACAGAGAGTGAAGTGAAAGTCGTTCAGTCGTGTCCATATTTGTATATAGATATATGCACAACTAGCAGGCATGCCTTCAGAGCAGTACATGGCTTTGGGGTGCTTTGGAAACAAAGGGGGCTTCTCACCTCTGCTGGAATCCCCGTCAAACCTGAACAGTAAGTGTAGAAACTTTTCTACTTTCTAGAGAGGTGGCTATGATAAAGGCTGAGCCCATGTAAAAAGAGAAAAAAGATAAAGCAAATGCTCTACAATCATCATGCTAAACAAGTTATTTAACCAAGGTTAGGATCCCATCTAAACCTTCAAAAGATACATCTCTGGAGGGAATCAAAAAAGCCACTCTAAAATATCAAGGCAACAGATACCAACAAGGATCAACAAAAGCAGAGATGTGGTTTTATAAGGAGAACATCTGAAACAAAGTGACATAGGAAGATTGAAAATGAAGTAATAAAAAAACATGCACCTAATAACAAGAAAGTCAGTTGTTAATACACAATGAAGTAGAACAGAGGGCAAAACAGTGAGGCAATAAAAATACTTAATACTAATTAAAGAAAAACCAACTAAAAACCTATTATAGTCATAAGCAGTCCCACCTTGTGTGGGGGTGCATTTCTCAGAGTCTGCTCCCTGCTTAGTATTTGGTCTTTCCTTTGCCCTGCTTCCCAGAGAAAATCTCTTTCTTGTGCTTCTCACATGCATACATGTATGGATGCATTACATGCTCAGTCCTGTCCGACTTTGTGACCCCATAGACTATACCCATCAGGCTCCTCTGTCCATGTGATTGTCCTGGCAAGAATACTAGAGTGGGTAGCCATTTCTTTCTCCAGGGATCTTCCTGACCAGGGGATTGAACCCGCATCTCCTGCATTCAGGGGGATTCTTTACTGCTGAGCCCTTCCACTGCTATTTCTCCTTAATACTCATTAGTGTGGGGGTGAGAGACGGAGAGACAGAGATGTTCTCCGACCTTGGACTAAGGCTCAGTCATGGGCAATCGCTGTACAACTGGGGCTGGGGGCGTGGCCTCACGAATGATCTTGCCCCTCCTCCAGAACTAGTGCTGGGCTTTACAGGCGGCCTGCCCTTCTCCCAGGACTAGAGCTTTTTCTCTTCCTTTCCCCATCAGTTCAGTTGCTCAGTCATGTCCAACTCTTTGTGACCCCATGGACTGCAGCACACGAGGCTTCCCTGTCCATCACCAACTCCGGGAGCCTACTCAAACTCATGTCCATCACGTCAGTGATGCCATAAAACCATCTCATGCTCTATCGTCCCCTTCTCCTCCTGCCTTCAATCTTTCCCAGCATCCGGGTCTTTTCCAATGAGTCAGTTCTTCACATCAGGTGGCCAACGTATTGGAGTTTCAGCTTCAGCATCAGTCCTTCAAATGAATATTCAGGACTGATTTTCTTTAGGAGGGACTAATTGGATCTCCTTGCAGTTCAAGGGACTCTCAAGAGTATTCTCCAACATCACAGTTCAAAAGCATCAATTCTTTGGCACTCAGCTTTCTTTGTAAAGTGCCAACTCTCACATCCATACATGACTCCTGGAAAAACCATATCTTTGACTAGACGGACCTTTGTTGGCAGCTGCAGAAGACTGCCTCCAGCCTCTCCTTCCTCAGCAAGATGAAAGCATTTGTTTCATAGGGGAGACAAGTCTCAGTAGAGTTCAGAGGGGCTGCCATCCGCCTTGCCCAGCCAGGACTGAGATGAACGTCTGGCATGGCTCTTGAGAGAAGCATACCTGTAAGAGTCTGCAAACCTCCTCTATGTTTGAGACTCACACTCTGCAACACAGCCCACCAATGGTCTTTAGGAATTTTTTAAAAGTTCTGCCTGATTCTCCCATGGACTTCTGTAGCTGGTAGTCTGTCCTTGGGAAGTAACTGAAGACAGACATCTGGTGCCACCTGTTTCTCCAGTGACAAAATGGAACTTTACCTCACCTTGTGCTCCCATCAATGACAGTAAGAAGTCCCCCTACCAGTCTTTGTTCCAGAAAATGGCTTACCACAAAGAACCAGCTTTCCCCATATGACTCAGCTGCAGTTCTTAGTTGATCAGTCGTGTCCTATTCTTTGCATCCCCATAGACTGCAGCCCACCAGGCTCCTCTGTCCATGGCATTGTCCAGGAAAGAATGCTGGAGCAGGTAGCCCTTTGCTTCTCCAGGGGATCTTCCTGATCTAGGGATCGAAACTGAGTCTCCTGCATTGTAGGCAGATTCTTTACCATCTGAACCACCAGGGAAGCCTGTGACTCAGGTTAAGACTGGCTGTTTACTCTTTCTCATGACTAGCTTAACACTCAAGATGACTTCAAAGCTTACCTGAGAGGGGCCCAAACTCAGACTTTTCCCCTTCTGCCTGAATCCGCTGAAAAAACCAGCCCCAGTCAGTCCCTTTCACAAGAAGGCCAATTTCTTATTCTTTGTCTCATGCTTGAATAGCTAAAGTTAGAAATGTTTGTTCCCCTGCAATCGGCTGGACACAAAAATACCCATTTCCACTTCAGCTGAGACTGTCCCTGACTGCAAAACAGTTCAACCTATAACCTGTCTTCTGCTCCCTATAAAGGTGTAAGGCAAAGCCTGCACTGAGAGCCCTGATCCTGGAATCTGGGTACGGCCCTGTTGCAGCAGTCTCCTTAATGGTCTGGTGCTTTATGTCTCCGACACCAGCTTTTGGGTTAGTTACCTGCCCTGTGGCCTCAGCTCTCCAGAAGCTCAAGGAAAGATGCTCCTCTGCGTTTATCCAGGATTTTCCTGCTTAAGTGTGAGGGACAGTGCTGCTGCCAGCTCTCCAAACCTCTGAGGCAGAACAGATCCTTTTATTTATTTACTACTTTCAAGTTCTCATGCCACTGCAATTATTCTTTTCACTCTTAAATTTCCCAACCTTTGGCCAGTGTGAGCCCATTCAGGTTGCCCTCTTGGACCTTTGGGTAGGACTCTAGTGTTTGACAGCTCCCTTGCCTTCTGTTTGGCAAGATGTTCCAGCCTCGTCCTGTGCCCTTCCTTCCCCAGTTCTGAAATCAGCCATTTCTCTAGGAAACCTTGCTATTTTTCCCAGGAAATGGTATTTTAAGACCATCATCTGGGCTCTAGTGGTACTTTAACCCTTTTCATGAAAAATACATTCATTTCTTTAAAATTAAAATATGAGAATAATAAATTATTTATATCATACTAATTAAATGAGATAAAAATATAATCAAAATGTTATGAAGATCTTAAAGATTAATAAAGATCACTTGTTCAAAAAATATTTAATGAGAACATACTTTAAGCCAGTTCCATGCACTGAAGATGGGGTAGTGGAATAAAAATAACACATCACTTGCCTGTATAGGATATATCAATATATTCTAATGAAGAAATATAAATAATAAAATAGAAAAGAAATGATAAATATGATAAGTGTCATGGATGAAGCTAAGGCAAGGAAGGGAGCTTTATGGGAGTGCTGTTATTTGTAGTAATACTATTATTATTATAGATACGTAGCCCACCCCAAGTACAGTTATCCTGTGGTATCCTCAGGGGAGTGATTTCAGGACCACCTTGGATACCAAAATCTGTGGATGCTCAAGTTCTTTATACAAAATGGCAGAGTATGTGCATATTAACCTGTGCATATACTCTTATATACTTTAAATCATCTCTAGATTACTTAAGTTACCTAATACAATGTAAATGCTATGTAAAGAATTGTAAATATAAAGTAAATGGTATTAATTAGTTGCCTGTATACAGCAAATTCAAGTTTTGTTTTTGGAGATTTATGGACTGTTTTTTTCCAAATATTTTTTGATCTGCATTTGGTTGAATCTGTAGAAGGGAAACCCTTGGATATAGAGGGCTGGTTGTAACACAACTGGGCAGGCAAATGTAACTTCTGAATGCAAAAGTCCATTTTTCAATGTCCTACCAAACCTCCTTATCAAAACAGATGATAAATGAATCACTTGGTAAAGTTACATCTCCTCCTCCTTTTCAACCACATCCAGTGGGTAAAGATGCCATCGTGGACTGAGTTTGCTTGAAGAAAGGGACACCTTCACACTATGGTGTCTGGGAAGGAGAGACAGGCGTGCCTGCAGGTCCTCCCTCCCATGCCACAGGGGCACAGGGATCTGGCAATCCCTTCTGGACAGATGAAGGCACAGCTTAATAAAATTCTATCCTGCTCCCTCTTTCCCCATAAAGATGAAGTGGGCAACAGCAGAACCATCCTTTGGAGAGGTAACAACCTCTCTGCTCTGCCTCCCCATTCCCTTAATGGGTCCTTAGAGACCCTCCAGCTCCCCTTGAATACACTCTGAAGGGAGCCACAGCACCTCAGTACAAGAAAGTTTTTATTTCAATGCCTATTGACACATCACCGAAGAACCAAATAAAAACATTTTATTTGGTGATGCTTTCTTAAGGCAGCAACTATTTGTGGAAAACATTTAAGTGCCCGGGATGAATGACAGCTCTGACCACGTTTCCAATGTATCCGCATAAGAAATAGGAACACTGCTGCCTGAATGCTATAAAGTATTTTTATTGAGCTCTAAATTCTGTGGGTGTATAGTAAAACAGGCACTAGAGACAAATTTCTGAGATTGTATATATATCAATATAATAGACAGTCCAATCTACTTCTAGGGTAATCGTTGTGTATATCTTAAAGATACATTTTTATTAAAAATGGGATTTATTCTATATGGACAGCACTGCAGAGTTGCTGCCCATCGGTATGGCATCAGCCTTTTTGGAAAATTATGCCTAGTTGGTACTGCAGATTAGTGTCTTTAGCCTGTTGTTTTGGATACCGGTTCACCCTAAAAATCCCCAGTTTAAGCTGCTTGATTAGTAGCTCCTTTTATAAAATCTCCTCTGTGCCCTTTAAGATGACAGACACAGAGGACCTGCAATAGTGGTATCTGGGTTGAATCCTCAGCCTTCCCTATTTGCCATGGCAAAACACAGCTCATATACTGAGAAACCAGAATCCCGAGGTATTTTTTCCATCTTTGAAATGTGTGAAGAGTGTGCCTGTTGCTTCCATCACTCAATCCTCTATACACAAGCCTGTGGAATTCCCAGTTTGAGTGACATCTCATTCATCTCTTTATCCCCAGTGCTAAGTTCCCAGGCCTGCCACACCATCGCAGGGGTCAAGAAGTAAACTGAACAAATGAATGGTAGTGGTGTCATTTAATTAGTGCCCTTATTAAACTTCTTTTCTACAAATCCCACTGTTTCCAAAGCATTTTCTGCTTCAGTTTGACTGGTCACCTACATCTTCCCTGCAGAAACCATGGTCTTTCCTACTACCATGACTTTGCTCATGCCATGAAGTCTAGTAGAATGCCCTTTCCTTCCAACCTCCAGGAAATTTTCTTAGATAGCCTTTAACTTACAGAGTTGAGAGGCTGGCATCAGGCAAACATGGAAACACATCTAACAGATACTTGTCACGGTGAACGTGAGTTTCCTTCTCACCAGCACAGACCCTAATCAGCTTCTGAATTCCTGAGGACTGCATCTGGGCCACATAACTCAGCTCTTGAGTAAACACTGTTTCATGTTGCTCAGCAATTGTCTCTTCTAGGTCTCCCTGGTCTTCCCATCTAGGCCCTTAGATGATCATGCTTTATTTCACTTGTGTTCATCAGGACATCCAGAACATCCTAAGACATCCTGCAGGAACTCAACAAAGCTGGCCAGCTGGCACCCTCATCTGTCCTCCTTTTCCTGTGGTGAGCCTGGTGGGCTACAGTCCATGGGGTCACAGAGAGTCAAACATGACTGAGCGACTAAGCACAGTGCAGCACGCTTAGGGGAGAAGGGAGGCCTCTTTATGCCCATTGCCTTGCTCACCCTGTGAGCTTGCCTATCTGGGCCACAGCAACATGGAACAAGGGTGGAACCCTCACCCAACCTGGGTCAATCAGGCCCTGTCTCCTAGGGTTAAGCGAAACTACAAGAAATTCCAGAAGTTTCTGGACAGCTGAAATAAGAATATATAACCTTGATTCTGTGGGGCACCCATATTCCCCTCTGCAGACTGGAGAAAACAATGGTCATAGGCAAAGAGAAGAGGACAAAGCAGCTAAGCAGCAAAGAACAAGAGACGAAGGGCTTTCTGTCCAGTTTCTAGAGCCAGGTCCAATGGGAGGGAGTGTGGGGACAGGTGGGAAAGCAGATGTCGATAGTAGCCTGGTCATTTGAAAATCAACTTTTCTCTGCCTTCCACCCTTTCTCAGTCAGCAGTGACTCCTCTGGTCACTGGCTCTTGAGCACATCACAAAATGGGCGACAAGAGCAATGACTTCAAGGCCAGACACATGTATAATCTATTATTTATAGGAGGTATGGAAGGGGGGCCCATTGTTGTGCTTCTCCTGATGCAACAGACATGAGGATAAAAGGGGCTGATCTTGGGCTGCAGTGCCTGGCCCAGTAACTGATACATGGCGTGCTCACTGTCTATCCCATGCATCATCATGTGGAGACAGCAAGAGAGAGGAGGAGGAATGCAGAAAGGAGATACTGATCCTCAGATAACAATAACGTCTGTGGTCATTAATAGAGGGAAACATGTACAAGCCCTTGAGCCCCTAGAAGCCAGTTCAAAGGACACAAGAAACAAACACTCTTCCCTGAATGGGCCAAGTATTGAAAGCAGGGAAGAATGTGTAGATGGAATAAGGAAGATATGGAATATGAGAGAGAGGGAAAGAGAAAGCTCTTCCTCTTCCTATAAGGCTACCGATCATATTGGATTAGGACCCCACCCTTACGACCTCATTTAACCTTAAGTATCTCCTAAAAGCCATATTGCCAAATACATTCACACTGGAGGGTGAGGGCTTCGACACATGAATGTTTTCAGGACACAATTCAGTCTGCAGCACTGGGGGCTGGGAGACTGGGCAGGGGGTGGGAGGGAAAGAATGAAGTGAATGCACCTCTCTTCTTCGCCACAGTCATAAATAAACATTAGAAAGGAGATAGATGCAAATTTAGAAAAGAGCAAGATATCATCACTATCCCAGGAGGGAAGAGACTGTTGCATTTGAAATCATTAAAGATTCAAACATACACACAGAATAAATGTATCTCATTTAGGTCTGGAAGTTTTCTGCCTTTATTCTTATTTAATTAGAGCATTTGCTATGTAAAGACCTCATATTTTCGTGAGAAGCATCATCAGCAAATTTAACTCCAGAAGAAAAGTAATTAATTTCAGAAATGGAGGCTGTCACTCAGTTATACGCTGGCATAAACCATGCTGCTAGTGAGCAACCACAGCCTTTGGGGGTTTATTTCTGTTGCTTCTTCAAAGCTGTTGGACTGAACAGACTGCTCATATTGGGCAGAAATGGGGCTTACATTGGTTTGATAAATATTGATGCATCCTGAATTAACCTGGTAGAGTTGGCTGGTATACACCCTCCCTACATACACACACACACTTTTTTTTCTTTTGCTAGCTTTTAAGGTGTTCTGATTTTAATCATCATATTTGTTAGCATTAGAGTTTCAGACAAACCAACCACAGCCATGTGGAAACCCTTAATCTGAATGTTGAATACAATGAAAGGATTTTTCTACTTATAGGAGAAAAGGACAGTCTTTCTCTTTTGACCAACTGACAGAATAAATGATATTAGCAGATCTCTCTGTCAGTCTACCTTTGGAGTTTGTTCCTTTTCTAATGCTGCTAGATTTAACCGGCTAGCATTTTATTTAAGGATTCTATTTTTTCATCTGCTGATCTGTAGGTTAGAAATGTTCCACACTCGTCATTTTTGATCAGATTAGAGCATCAGTTAGGCTAGTTTTGTACAAGGCATCAGAAATATGATCTATTGTTTATCCATTGCTTATTACAATGGATAAGCAAGGTGTCTGACCAAGTCTCTTTGGATACTGCATTGTGCTGGGGAGAGGAAAGAGCCCATAGACTTAGCCAGGCAGCTGTCGCTGCTCCCCTGGCACTTCTCTCATTCCTCCATCTATGTGGCCCTTCTCTCTACGTTCTCTTAGGTCATACAGCTCATCCCTCTGTACAGCTCAGCACATTTTACAACTATACATTAGGTGGTTTGCTTACTTGTTTTACTGTCTCTCACTGAACTTTAAGCTCTATGAGGGCAAAACCATGCCCATTTTTGATGATGGACATTTAGGCTGTTTCAGTGTCTTGGCTATTGTAAACAGTGCTGCAATGAACACTGGGGTGCAAGTATCTTGTTGAATTATGGTTTTCTTTAGATATATGCCCAGAAATGGGATTGCAGGAGCATATGGTAGCTCTATTTTTAGTTTTTTAAGGAAACTTCATACTGATCTTGAAGATGGGATATATTTATACAAGGAATATTACTTGGTCATGAAAAAGAATGAAACCATGCTATTTGCAGCAACATAGATGGACATAGAGGTTATCATACTAAGTGAAGTCAAGACAAATACCAAATGATATTGCTTATATATGGAATCTAAAAAACAGATCCAAATGAACAAATGAAATAAATAGACCCATAGAGATAGAAAACAAACTTATGGCTACCCTGGGAAATGGTGGAAGGAGGATAAATTAAGAATTTGAGATTAACACATACACACTACTATATAAAGCATACAAATAACAAGGACCTACTGTATAACACAGGGAACTACACTCAATATTTTGTAATAACCTTTAAGGGAAAATAATCTGAAAAATCAGATATGTATGTATATGTAACTGTATCACTTTGCTGTACACCTGAAACTAACACATTATGATTCAACTAAAATTTTTTAAAATTCCCATTTTATTCAATCAAATATTATTTAGTACCTAGCACAGTGCCTGAGAATAGGAGGGATTTAAGAAATATTTATTGGATAAATTATTGGTATTAGGCAAGTTTCAACTCCCAAGGTAAGCTTTACTGCTGAGCTAGAATACAGATAATCTGTAACAGTAGTAACTACTATTAATTACCATTTACTGAGTGCTGGCTATATACACTATCCATGCTATAGACTCTAACTATATACAATACACCACATACTAAAATTATACTAAATGCACTCATCAGTTGATCCATGTTCTCTCATGTGATCTTTTGAAAAACCTTTTAAAATAGGCTCGGTAACAGTAAAAAATTTTCTTAAAGTCACCTGGTTAGTAAACTAGGATTTGAACCCACATTGCTGTGGCTCCAAAGACTGTATTCTTTACAACTATGAGAAACTGTTTTCTCCCTAAAATGTGTTGCAGCCAAGAGAAAACTGGGCTCAGTAAGTTTTCCCTAATATGAGGCCATATCTTGCTTTATTTATTCCAAATGTGAGGTTCTTGGGCCAATGTTACATTAACATTTAGAAGGATTTTCACTATATATAATGAAACTATTGTTGCATGTAGAATAAATGTGATTGTTGAAATGCCTAAGGAACGTTGTTTAAAATGCACCATTCATCACAAGAAAATAATCTTCCTCTTTTGTCTTTGTTCATGATAATGTGCCCAGAGTGGGAGAAAAGGGCGGGACCTTCCTCCCTCCTACCCCCCAACTCTAGGTAAGGAGTCTGGCAGGAGGGGATCCAGGGCTACAGAACTGTGCTCCCAGCTGTGACAGGAGCTCAGAGGAGATGGGCTGGAGGGCTTGAGTTGTGATAGGGACCCACGAGAGGACATGATGGTGATTACGGACCCACTCATGCATTTTTTCCCTCTGAGACAGCCTTACCCCACCCCCAACATTTTGCATTTCAATGATTAGCTTTGGTCAGCTCAAGAAAGAAGCAATTCTGTGGTGAAAAAAAAATTTAATGATTTTCACTCCTTTGGGAGTGGAGCACAGAAAATAAGTATAATCTACATAGGCAGGCAGATTGTATGGAGTTGATTCATACAATAAATATTTATTTTGAACAACTTGTAGAGGCTTGTATCCAGGCATACAATCAAGGATAAAATCCAATGGAGTGACCACCCAAGAAATTTTATAAGCACACTGTATTACATACTAAGATGAAAAAATAGGGTATTCTGAGAAGCTACTGCATTCTGACTGAGGATAGGTCTCCTGGGGCAGTGACATTTAGAGTAAAGTCTGAAAGAAGGGTAGTAGGTGGATGGTCATAGGGTTTGGGATACAATAATAGCATCTGATACAGAAATAACCCTTTGAAAAAATTTTCTGAGAAGGAAAGACACAAGATCAAAATAAGGAACAGATATGGAACTGATGCTGTTAGAACAGGATGAGTGGCAGGAGGCACAGAAACAGCCTTCTAGATTCTATTAAATACTGTGGCCATCAGGAGCAGCGGACAGCTAATAGAAGGGCTTAAATGATGGAGGGACACAGCCAGAAATGTTACTCATTCCAGTCTGACTGTAGCCAGGAGAATCACCTGGAAGAGGTAGGGAGTGATGGGTAGTGTTTGAGACCAATTAGTTTCTCACTGTAGAGAGAGATCTGGATTTTGGTGGTGACAGTAAAGAAGGAGAGAAAAGGGAAGGGTTACATTTTATCTTGGAGATAGAATTGTCCCATCCTGATGGTTGACTGGATGTAGGAGATGAGAAATAGAGAGGTATAAAAGGTGACGTTCAACATTTTGAGTGGAGCAACTCATCAGGTTGCTGGAGATGCTACTGTTGAAAACAGGGACATATGGATAGGAAAAATGTGCAGAGCTAAATGAAAACCTCGTTTTGACAGCGTTTGGCTGAAAAGCTTGAGACATCTCATGCACCATTGGATATATTTATCTGGAGCTTAGGAATAGGTCAAGTCTGGAAAGTGAAATTCAATTTCATGTGATAAATACTGAACATTTACTCTGAGCCAAGCATCATTCTAGGACCTTGTCTATACAGCGAATCAGACTCAAGCATAAGACTATATGTTGAAATGCTAAGAGTGAAATACACACATACAATGGAAAGGACCCTAAAGCTCAAAACTATGATAACCAGTGGTGGGGGGAGAGGGAAGAGGAAAAAATGAAGATGAGAAAGGAATCCAGGAAAGTTCTGTGGAAGGGGTGAGAGTCGGTCAAAAATCTCAAAGGCTGAGGAGGATTGTAAGAGGCAAAGAAGAGGCAGAAATCACTTTAGGAAGAAAAAAAATCCCAAACCTGGTTATCAGGTAAGTGCAGGGTGTTACGGTGAGGATAAAAGTACTGAGAGACACAGGGAAGATAGGAAGTAAGTTTGGAAAAGCATGCAAGAGCCAAACTGCCCAAGACCTTCAAGTGAAATCAAGGACTTTTGATATCTAGTGATTTCCAATCCTTGCAGCACATCAGAAGTTACTTGGGGAGGTTATAAAAATGCATATATCCAAGCACCAACCATTGAACTTCTGACTCTATAATCTTAGGAAGGAAACTGGAGACCCTTGGAGGTTCTCATAGAGCTAATCTGGATATTGTCATGGAAGTGCCACCTATATCCATGATGGGAGACAAACGTCCATGCTTGCTCCTCTGTCCATAGAATACTCCAGGCAAGAATACTGGAGTGGGTTGCCATTCTCTTCTCCAGGGGATCTTCCTGACCCAGGGATCGAAATTGGGTCTTTTGCATTACAAGTAGATTCTTTACCATTTAAGCCACCAGAGAAGCTCTACATATTAATACTTCATATAAGTGGAATCATGCAGTGTATGTCTTTTTGTGTCTGACTTATTTCACTTAACAAAATGTCCTCAAGATTCATCCATGTGGTAGCATGTAGGCTGGCTAATACTCTATTACATGGATATACTATGTTTGGTTTATGCAATCATTCACCAATGAACACTCGGGGGCACTTTACCTTTGGGCTATTGTGAATAGTGCTATTACAAACCTGGGTGTAACTTCCAGGGAGTTTTAAAACAACCCAGTGTCTAGGCTGCACCTAGACTATCCAAATAGTCTAGGGACCTCTGGGGATAGAATCCAGACTTAAGTCTTTTTAAAAACCCTCCAGGTAATTCCAATGTGCATCCAAGGTTGAGAACCACCACTTAAAGCAAAAGGAGGTTGTTCACAGCAGAAGCAGAGAGAAGAAAAACAGTAGTATTGGTGTCTTGTTTCCTCTTCCCACTCTTCCTGCCAAGCCCTTCTTCCTGATTCCGCAGAAGAGAAAACAACATCCTTAGGAAAGCCCTGAATGAGCCACCTGGCAATGCATGGCCTGGCATTTCTCTAGATCTCTTTGTTGCTCAACTGAAGTGCCTGTCAGGCACTTGAAAGGTGCATTTTCACAGCCATTTTCAATTGGCTTGAACTGCATAGATGATTTTGATTGGAAACTACTTTGATCATGTCCTTGGTTTCCAGGACATCTATGACCCAAGACTGTGATACTTGGTTGGTGGTGGTACAGGTTTCATGGGGATGGCACTGGTCTCCCATAAAGTTGACCTCCTCCAGCAGGCATGCTGAGGCTTCAGGACAGGAGGAGAAACTGAGAGGGCCAGACTGAGAAGGCAGAAGTGGTTTCTAGAAGTGCTGCTCATTGTATCTATAGAAGGGATTCTTAATGTCACTATACGGGACAAGGGGTGGACCCCTACAGGCAATAATTAGATCAAACAGACCTGGAAAGGTGTGCAAACATCTGGAGAGAAGAGTGGCAAGCACACCTTGATTATTTCTCAGCTTCCTAGATGGACAGCTGCAGAGGTTGGGTGCCACTGTAAATTCTCCACCACTTTCAAAGTAATAGTTCTACTTGGGGATAACTAGCCTTTCTCAGGTAACTTTGGAAAAGTCCAGTTGTCGTTAGCTTAGAAGTCAATTAGTCTTCCGTTATTTTGCTCTTACGTGATTATGCTGAGTCAATTCCTCATATATAACCAAGAAAATAGTAAGTTTTTCCAACTGCCTTTTCTTTTATTCTTTTTTTACTATTGTTATGCAGCTCAATGCCCCAACTCCCATGTTTATATAAAAGGTGAGAGAGAAAACAGATAAATATTTATAATTTGCTACAAACACAGTGGCTTCTATAAAGATACTAGCAGAAAAGGGTAAAGTGCAGAGAGGGAGAGATGCCTGAGAGGAAACTTGCTGCATCTCAAAATCCTATAGGGGAAAGAAATGAACCATCATTACCTTAGAGAAGAAATCTATTTTTCCAAACTAGGCACAGGGAAGGGAGAAGGCTAGGCCACAGAGAGGAGCATAAACCCAACGGGAGTAGAACTGCATAAAAATGATCTAATTCAAACTCCCCATAAAAAGAGCATCCTGCGCAGGGCAGGGGAGTGGCTGTCCAAGGTCCTGGAGTTTTCCAGACCGGGGCTCAAGCCTCTGCTCTGTTCTTTACCAAATCTTGGGAGGCTTACCCTCTGTTAACCTACTTTCCCCTTCGGTACAATGGGAATGCAGTGTCTACTATTCAAGGGCTTGGGAATCTGAACTGCAAATCCACACAAAGTGCTGGCACGGAAGGGTGACTGGCTTCCAACACCTCCCAGAGATGGCAGAGTTCTCCTTCTCTAGAGCCAAGCGTCTGCTGGTTATTGATCTTCGTAAGTGGAGGAAATACTGCTTTGATTTTTCTATCTCCATTTTCTAGCATTGAAAAGATGCGCAAAAACTCACTTCTAAGAGAAATGCAAATTAAACTACCCTGAAATGGCATTTTTCACCCATCAGGTTGGCTACCATTCCAAAGTGTTATAACACACTCTGATGTAGAAACTGTGAAGAATCAGGTAATCTCAAACTGCCAACTCCAAAGTAACTTGGTATTACCATTAGAAGAGTAACTGTCAACATTCCAAAATTACAAATGCACACATCCTTGGTGTATATATAACATTAGCCATTAAAGGATTTTTCTAACATCAAAAGATTAGAAATAAACTGGTAGGCTACAGTCCATGGGGTCGCAAAGAGTCGGCCATGACTCAGCGACTTCACTCACTCACTCAAACATACATCAACAGGGGGCATTTAATTAAATTATGTTACATCTTTTCCATAGACTACTTTGTAGCTTAGCAAAGGTAGTTCTTTTGTTTTGGTATGACAGTTCTCCAACCTCAATTTTAAAGAAAAAGCAAAGTGCAGAGGAGTGTCTGTAACATGCTACATTGTATGTACCAAAAAGGAGCTAAGAATATTTAGTCACGTTTGGCGTATATATTTGTACAGAAACCCTGGAAGATATATAAGAAACTTTAAAAAATACATACGTGGTGATTGGCCTGGTTGGGGACAGGCAAGGGAAAGAGACTTCTCACTATTTATACCTCTTTATTCTTTTACGATTTCAGATCACATGATAATATTACCCATCAAAAATTAATCAGGTAATGGGGGCAGGAGGAGAAGGTGACGACAGAGGATGAGATGGCTGGATGGCATCACCGACTCGATGCACATGAATTTGGGTGAACTCCTGGAGTTGGTGATGGACAGGGAAGCCCTGGCGTGCTGCAATTCATGGGGTCGCAAAAAGTTGGTCACGACTGAGCAACTGAACTGAATGATTTTTAAAATCGCATTTTCTGGAAAACGCATCTGTATTTTGTAGTCAGTCTTATTGGGCTTGAACCTATCCCTGGCAGAGTCAACAGGATCATCTCTGTTTATTGAATGACATATCTTTTTGTGTCCCAGCCCTTGGTCACCTGGAGAGAGCTAAAACTGGCACTGCTGGTCTCTTCAGCAAGTGGCGTTGGGAAAGTTGCACCACTGCATAAAAATCAGTGAAGCTGGAACACACCCTCACACAATACACAAAAACAAACTCAAAACTTCTTAAAGCCTGAAATGCAACACATGACACCATAAAACTCCTAGAAAAGAACATAGGCAAAATATTCTCTGACCCATAAATCACATCCATGTTTTCTTAAGCCAGTCTCCCAAGGCAACAGAAAGAAAAACAAAAATGAACAAATAGGACCTGATCAAACTTATAAGCATTTGCATAGCAAAGGAAATCATACACACACAAGAAAAGCTGAAAAGACAACTTACAGAATGAAAGAAAAATGTTTGCAAACAACACAAACAACCAGGGTTTAATTTCAAAAATATACAAATAGCTTCTGTAATGAAAAAAGCAAATAGCCAAATCGAAAATTGGGCAGAAGACATAGACATTTCTCCAAAGAAGACACAAAGATGGCCAGTTAGACACATGAAAAGATGCTCAGTACCACTAATTATTAAAAAAATGCAAAGAAAAATCACAATGAGGTATCACCTCACACCATCATCAAAAAGTCTACAAACAATAAATGCTGGAGAGGATGCGGAGGAAAAAGAAACTCTCCTATACTCCTACAATATAAATTGGTACAGCCACTATGGAAAACAGGATAGAGGTTCCTCAAAAATCTAAAAATAGAACTGCCATATGACCCAGCAATCCTGCTCCTGGATTGCAAAGATACTATGCACCCCACTGTTTATTGCAGCACTATTTACAACAGCCAAGACCTCAGTGGCTCAGACAGTAAAGAATCTGCCTGCAATTAAGGAGACCTGAGTTTAATCCCTGGGTCAGGAAGATCCCCTGGAAAAAGGCATAGCAACCTACTCCAGTATTCTTGCCTGGAGAATTGCAGAAGAGTCTGGCAGCCTATAGTCCACGGGGTCACGAAGAGTCAGAAACGACGAAGTGACTAACACTTTCACTTCACTTTCAAGACCTGGAAACAACCTAAATGTCTACTGATGGAGAAACAGATAAAGGAGACGGGGTATATATACAATGGAATACTACTCAGCCACAAAAAGAACAAAATAATGCCATTTGCAGCAGCATGGATGAACCTAGAGATAACTATACTAAGTGAAAGAAGTCAGAAAGTGAAAGACAAATACCATGGAGCCCACTTATATGTGGAACCTAAAATATAATGGCACAAATAAATCTACAAAACAGAAACAGACTTAAACAGACAGAACAGACTAGTGCTTGCCAAGGGGGAGGTGGGGTGGGAGATGGCTGGACTGGGAATTTGGGGTAGGTAGATTCAAACTATTACATTTAGAATGCATAAACAACAAAATTCTACTGCACAGCACACAGATCTATGTCCAAACTCCTAGGATAAACAATGATACAAAAGAATATAAAAAAGAATGTACATATGTGTATAATTGAATGATTGTGCTGTACAGGAAAAATTAACACAACATTGTAAAGCAACTATACTTCAATTAAGAAAGAAATAAAACAAAATAGGCAGCCCTCTGTCTGAAAGGGGCAAGAGAACTCACTAGGTGAGAACAGAACAGTGTGCAACACAAACCTGGTTTCTTACCCTACCTCTGACTCTAACTGCTTGACCTTGACCTTGGTTGGATCACTTGCCTTCTTTGCCTGGCCCCAGTTTACTATTTGGTAAACTAAGGATGTTGCCCTAGAATTTGTTCTTTTTGAATTTTAAATTTTAAGACAAATATCAAATGACCATTGTTCTTTTCCCACTTAGTCCCTCACTTCCTTTGATTTCTTCACCATATACTTAGCTTTCAAACATTTACTCAGTATCTATTATGTGCCCTGTATGATGCTAGGTGCTTTAGGAATACAATAGGGATAGATAAGGATCAAGGTTAGATAGGTTAGATAGATCAAGGTTTGTGGAAAGAGAAAGGTAAATGGCAATTATAATACAAAGGGAAAGTTCTCCCATCAACTAACTGCTACCCAAGAAGCTCTCACAAATACAGAGTGCCAATATGAACCAAAGGAGCATGGAGTGTCTTAGATGACGGCAGTCTCCATAAGTAATAAAGCAAATGTCTACTTCCTGCTAAACCTACATATTCCTGCTGCCTTAAAACTTTATCACGTTTGATTCCTATACTCTTTCGTTTCTTTCCTGGCCAACTTTTATTCCTTCCTTTTGCTTCTACCGCCACCCCCATATTCATCAAGACCCTCTTTGCTTCTTGCCTGGATTGATCTTGGAACCTCATTACTGGTCTTTATCACTCCCATTTCCTCTTCATTCTGTCTGTCATATATATACTAGCCAGGCAAGTATTCCTAAAATATTTCATCCCATTTAGTCTTCAGAAGAATCAATCTCTGAAAATGAAAACGGGAAATGACCAAAATGAATGGTGAACCCTTGCTATTCAGGATGTGGATAATGAGAGCTCACTACTGCACTTTATTTCCACAGACCTTCTATACAGTAAGGAATAATGAATGGTGACCCTAAAGGCATTCTAAGATCCTGGGGTGTCTATAGAACATCAAAGAAAAATACCTATTTGACCCTAATTTAGTGACAGGCATTTTATTGTATTCTAATTGGATTGTAGGTGTGGTAACTCATTATTAACCAGTGTATTTGATGAACCAGGAACCCCAGTTCTATAAGTCTTAAAGCAGAGTTTATGCTACTTATTTAATAATTTTGCTTCACAAGCAATTTTCAAGATTGTGGATTTGTACATTTGTGTCAACGGAGACACCAAATTGATTTTGATTTTAAAACTCAGAAGAGATTTATTGTTGTACCTTATATGTAATTTCCATTAAGATGCTGCTGCTGCTGCTGCTGCTAAGTCGCTTCAGTCGTGTCCGACTCTGTGCGACCCCATAGACAGGAGCCCAACAGGCTCCCCTGTCCCTGGGATTCTCCAGGCAAGAACACTGGAGTGGGTTGCCATTTCCTTCTCCATTGTGTGAAAGCGAAAAGTGAAAGTGAAGTCGCTCAGTCGCATCCGACTTCTAGCGACCCCATGGACTGCAGCCTACCAGGCTCCTCCATCCATGGGATTTTCTAGGCAAGAGTACTGGAGTGGGGTGCCATTGCCTTCTCCCATTAAGATGCTACCACCCCCTCAAAAAAAAAAAAAAAAACAAAACTTCAATAGCAGATGAATAACAACTACAAATAATCACCAATAACAAATCTACACAAACTAGAATAAATATCATTATAATCACCTGTTTGCTAAAAAAAAAAAAATAGGAAAACAATTGGGCAAATTGCTTAGCAGATTATACAACGGCTGTCTGGGAATTTAAATGTGTCTCAATGGAAGTGCAAATATTTATCTTTTCTATTTCTCAGTGTAATATATAGTCAATAAACATTTCCCTGGGATGTGCAGCTTTACCTGCAGTATCACTCATCAGAATTTAATTCATTTGCAAATCCTTTCCCACGGTCTGGGGACAATGAGTGTCCAACATGACTACTGGGGTCCAAGTGATCAAAGGTATTTTTTCCTTTGATACTTGGGCAGAGCCTAATTTACCTTAGTGTCCTGTAAGGCATTCAACATTCTTACCCAGCACAGAGGAAAAATGGGTACCTTAAGCAGAAAGCTCAGAGAATTAGAATTTGGAAAGCAAGGAGAACCATGGCTCTATTTACATTTATCAGAATTTCCCTTGGTAGAGGGGTATAAAATGCCAATTCAAAACCGCATTTGAGGAAATGACATTACCTTGAAATGTCAAAATCATGACTTATTGTTGAATTTAAGACTGTCTGTATTAACCCTTTTATCCTCATCTTTGAGGTCAGAATCTTGCTAATTGTCCCTTGATCTTTTAAAGCCAGAAATTCTGACATTGATCCATGTTCATCAGACCCTTCATTCCCTGAGCAGATTCACTCTGACCCTGCAAGGACCCAGGCTGCTGAGAACCTATTGGAGATCGGCCTGGACAGAGCTTTGGGGGCCTGGGGAAAACACTTTTCCTGTGGTTTTTCATCCTCTCCCTACTGAAACTAGCTTGATGGGAGAGGAGCCCTGTCCTCGGGCAGAGGAGGGCTCTGGCTTCCTACTTACACCTTTTCTTTGTAGCTGAATACCAAAGCCATGAAAAACATCAGGCTATCAACCACCACTATCAACCACCACCAGCCCTAGCGATCACTGAGCTCAGCTAGGCCGTGTCAGCAACCCATTATAAAGCAGCAGCATCCTGGTTTCTACAGAAGGGCCAGGAGATCGCTCATTTCCAAGTCTTTGCAAATGCTGTCCCCCTGCTTAAACACCCACCCCTCTGTGCTAGCACAAACTCTTACTCTTTTTCAGTGATTTTGCAGCTTGGTTATTACTTCCTCTAAGAAGCCTTGCTTAATCACACCTTCTAAACCAAGTTCCATAGGGTTTATCACATTATAAACGATGGCTTGTTTGTTTTCCCTACTAGACCTACATTCCTAAGGCCCTCATACTGTACCTATATTGCCCACCATTGTGTGCCCAGTGCTTAGGATGATGGGGGACCTATAACAATCCAGGAAACAAAGATGGGAGATAAATGGATGAGGAATTAAGGAAATGAACCAAGGGTTAAATGTGTCACCACCATATGATTGATTATGATTAAGTCAAGGAGCCATCACATCTATTAGCATTGTTAAAAATTTACAGAATATGTTGTTGAGTGGAAAAAAAAATTAGCTATAAAAATGCATGAGTGTTAGAACCATATTTAAAGAAAAGTTGATTTCTCAGAAAAGAGAGAAAATGCATTGTCTGGAAGATGCTTACCAGAATGGTAATTAATATTAGGATCAAGACATTGAAGGAGATTTTTTTTTTAATTTCTTATTTAAACATTTCCATAATGCTTGACTATCTCATATGAGAATAAGTCAGATTTATAATAAAACATCCTAAACAATACTACTGATTTTGGAAAGATAAACGAACACAATTGTTTGTGTTTCGTCCTTGCAAAGTCTGCAGGATAGAAGTTCAGCTACTTGAGGTCAGGAGCTGTGAGAATAGTAGCATAATCAGACTGCAGGGTTGGAAAAATGTTTCCTTCTTCCCTTTCAGGTTCTTTCACTGGTTTAATAATTAAATTGATACAAGACAGATTAAAAGGAGAAAACCAAATTTAATTTCCTATGTACAGGCTCCCCAAAGATATGAGACACAAGAGCAAGTCAGGCAATTGAGATTTCTATGCAATCCTGAGCTAAGGAATGTGAAACTGGCCTAGAGTTTCCAAGGCAGGAGTGTAACCTCACAGAATGTTAACAGCAGATGCTTGGTAATTAGGAGTTTGCTCTGCCTTGCAAAGAGTTCTTTCAGATTAGAAGAGTTCTCCCAGGCAACAGCTCTCTTCCTGGTATAGGCCCCCTGTCTCAATTCTTTTAGGTAGTTTAGTAAGAGGTAGACGTTTTTTCTGAGTCTTTGGGGTATTGTCTTCAGATGAAAACAATCTGCATGACAAATTGGCATATTTTGGGACGACATAATTTGCTTCCCTTCAAGAGCTCATGGGGCATAAAGGTAGTAACATGTACATGGGGTACAAGAAATAGGATCTCCACAAACCTTGTACTTGCTTCTTAATTAGGAGTTTGTTTTCCTTTTTCTCTCCAGGAGATCTGATTTCCAATTTAAAACACAAAGAAGCCAAAATGAAAACACTATGTGTTTCCTATGATTCGGCTATCCTTTTCATTGTCTGAAAAATATGTAACTGATCACAGATATGATAGCTCGATGGTGATCATTTGGGTTTTTAGCTTTTTTCCCCTCCCTTCCTCTTACCCTTCCCATCCCAATGTGTGTGCTGAATTGTTCAACCCTGTCCAACTCTTTGTGGATGCCATGAATCACAAAGAGCCTGCCAGGTTCCTTTGTCCATGCAATTTTCCAGACAGGAATACTGGAGAGGGTAACCATTTCCTATTCCAGGGGATCTTCCCAACCCAGGGATTGAACCCATGTCTCCTGCATTGGCAGGTAGATTCTTTACCACTGTACCACCTGGGAAGTCCCATTAACCCCTAGCATGCTCAAAATAAAACGCAGATAATCCTCTCTATATTCTAGTACTGGAACTAAGGTTTTGAAATCTGGGTGACCTATACACTACACTTGGCTGAGCACTGGCGTCCTCTTATCGCAAACAAGAAAGCTAATAAACGTCAAGGCCCCAAAGTGATAAAAATATACCATCGTGTGTAATAGCAAGAGGAAAAAGAAAAGAAAAAGAAGATGGCCTAATTCTGCTTTAATAGAGAATAACCAAGTAAAATCTGGTGCTACCCTGTTATGCACAATGGAATAGGAGTTTAAAAGAAAGGAAGCCAGAAGTCTCTCAGTAACACAGGGAAATACCCAAGACATACTGTTGAGTGTGAAAAGCAAACTGCAGCATGAAACACAGTGATGATGATTCTATTTACAAAACAAATATACACTCAAAACCACATTACTACATCTATTTTACAGGAACATATGTATGTCAGCTCACAGAATATTCTGGATGGACACAAAAAACTGAAAATGCTGTTATTTTTTGGTAGTACAGCAGAATCTTGGGATTGAAATCAAATTAGAATTCGATGTTATTTAAATTATTTGAATTTTTATAAGGAGAATGTAATTATATATTAGTTGTAGTCAAAAATTAGTTTATAAAATTATATAGCATTTGTACAATGCCCAAGCACTGCTTGGCACAAAGTACCCACCCAACAAATGGCAATTGCATTTATTATTTAAAAAAATAAGGAATGCTGATTTAATTAACTGTAAGTGTGTATATAAATATATGTCAAAAATTAGTTTGTTTTTATCAAAGGCATGTGTTTCATTTGCCCATTTATGTACTTTTTTTTAATCCAGGTAGAGAAGTAGAAATTGAGACAGATAATAAAATATTAGGCAGTGGAGCTATCACAGTTTCTCAAGGAATACACATTTCTATTCCAGCTTAAGCAAAGTCACATCTCACCTTTGCATCCCTCTTAATGGGCTATTGAGACTGAAAGAGTATTTTAAATATTCCATTCACTCCCCAGAGGAGCCAATATGACATTTCCACAGCAAAGAAACTTACACCGTATTACCTCTCAGAAGTATATAAGCTCATGACTGTACAATTTGATAATTGAGAAATCCAATTGGCTCTCTCTGAGGCGGGGAAAATGGATTTGAGAGGAGATGGAATTTGGGCAATGACTTTGAGGCAGCCGGTCAATAGCTCTAAGAGACCAGATTGATTGCAGGCTGGAGTGAGCTGAGGAGGTGGAGAGGGGGCTGGGAGTGGATGGGAGAAACCACGCTTCAGGTTGGTTGCCTCACGCTGCTCTGCTATGAGAGCCTGGAGGAAACTGATTCAGCATCTTTCTTGCCGGGTCCCTGCATCCAAATATGGGCTATTTACCTTTCTCCAGGTTAATGTTCTCTAGCCCATGAGTGCTTTCACCCCGATGCAATGCGTGGGAATAAGTTATGAAGTGGTGGCTCTAGTAATTTGTTATAAATAATGATCAAGACAGTGCAATGTGCAAATGACTATTTTTCTTTTCTTAAATAAATGGAGATTCATGGTTAATTTTTTAACAATGGCGGTCTTGCTCATTTGCCTTTCAATTTGCTTTAATGGTGGATAAAGAGCCACTATCTGTCTTGCTTATACTACAGTTAGGATTGAGAATCTCTGACTCAGAGAATGGGTCAAAGTTCTCTCCCCTGACCTGATTTCCTGCCTTTTCTGAGGCCAAGCAGACAAAGATTCAGACTGAATCTGCCACTCCCCAGCCCTGAAACAATGGGCAGGTGATAAAACCTGTCTGAGGTTCAATTTCATTCTGCCAAAGAGGGGCCACAAGGCAGCAGTGGTAGGCCAAGAACACTGTGTGCACTCAACACCTAGCTGTCCTCTCCCCCAGACATGGCCCAAATGGATCTACTGAGCATTCGTCTGCCCAGAACTTGCTCCTGACTTTATTTCCCAAATGTCTAAGTCAATGTTAATACAACTCCCTTGTGGCTCAGCTGGTAAAGAGTCTGCCTGCAGTGCAGGAGACCTGGGTTCGATCTCTCGGTTGGGAAGATACCCTGGAGAAGGGAAAGGCTACCCACCCCAGTATTCTGACCTGGAGAAGTCCATGAACAGTCCATGGGGTCGCAAAGAGTCGAACACAACTGAGCAACCTTCACTTTCTCTTTAGTACTTTTTTACGTTTCTATTTCCCTATTTGAATTTCATAATGGGTGCTTCCTGTCTTCCTTCAGCTCCCAGTCCTTCTTGATTAATTCTCCTGTGTTTGCGTTCTATAAGACCATATTAATTATCCTTCTTGGAGAATACTGGTGACAAGAGCCAGGGAAGTATCTTACTAATGGAACAAGAAAATTTAATTGCCAGACTTAACTCATACCCTTCTAAACATATCTGAAACCCAAAAACTTTCAACATAGTGTAGGTATGTTACTTGGAGGCTGCTTATTCAGAAGGCCAGTGAGTCTGGATATTTTGTAGAAAAAGAAGTAATCGGATCCTATTGCCCTTAGTAGTGTTAGAAACAAGGAAATTTACTGGTGAGTTTATATCAAGTAGAAGAATATGCCAGTCTGGAGCCTGAGACACTAACATTGGATCCCTCCACTCTTCAGTGTCCTGATGGAATTCTGAAAGGAGACTTCTGCTTCTGATATGACTGTAAGAGAGCCCTCTTTCTCCTGAAGAGAAAAACCTGCTAATACTGGACGTAATAGAAAAGGCAACTGCCTGAAGGTGCCAGAAAGTGAACATTAGCAGACTGGCTGGTGAGGAGGGAATGCTAGCTTGGAGGAAGAGCCAGTTCCACAAATCCCCGTCTCTAAGGCTATTAGTGTGCAGCTGAACTGCATGCACAGAGACAGGTGGGGCTGCAGGAAACAAACAAAAGCCTGGGGAATCAGAAAAGTGAGCCTGGGCACTCATAGGTACTAAAGAGAGGAAGGGTCCTCAAAGGGAAAGGGCCAGGCCAGGTCAGGTCAGTTCAGTTCAGTCGCTCAGTCGTGTCCGACTCTTTGCGACCCCATGAATCGCAGCACGCCAGGCCTCCCTGAGGGCCAGGTCAGGGATCTATAAACTCTATTTCCCCTTATCTCTGTATAACCTCTGAGTGACCCAGGCACAGAACAGATTCAGAGCAGCTAAGCTAAAAACAAAGAATCTGCATTAAGACCAAAGCTACTGCCCTCAAAATAGAATTTGCAATTCAAGCCCATCCAAGAAAACTATTCACTAAAACAAAAGAAGCAACAAAAATGGGATAAAAATAACAGATTCCAAAATTCTCATAGCTTAACATTTATAACTTTCAGGATATAATCGGAAATTATCCAGCTTTCAAAGAACCAAGAAAATGAAACATATTCTTAAGAGAAAAGAGTCAAATGACTTCATATCTAAGAAGAAGTAAATGTTGAAACCAATATAAAAGAATTTTAAAGCAGTATAATAACTATTCTCAATGAAGCAAAACAAAGCATGTTTCAATAAAGGAGCACCACAGGAGAGAATTGAAATAATAAGTAAGAAAGAAATGCAACTCTAGAAATAAAATATGCAACTTCTGAAATTAAAAAAAATCATGGGATGGACTTAATAGCCAAATGGATATGACAGAGGAAAGAATAAGTGAATTTAAGATAGATTAATTGAAATTATACAAGATGAAAAAGAGTGAAAAAGAAATTAACAGAATCTTATGAATCTATCAGATGATGCTAAAGAGTAAAGATGCTGCTGCTGCTGCTAAGTCAATTCAGTCGTGTCCTGACCACCAGAGAAGTTGTAATCTGTAGGCTAACCTTTAGTCCTAAACTTTAACCTTTATGACTTGAATTCCACTACAGTTGATTCTCTATTTCCTGCAAGAGTTTAGATCAGTTGCTAAGTGTCTGGTTGCTAGCTGGTAAGCTTCTCTCAGGCTATACATGGCTGGTTTTAAGTTCACTGCTCCAAAGTGAAGCTATTTCTATTAAACCTGGCTGTAGGCCAACTCTCTGCTTAAAATGGGCTTCTTGGGCCTTTTCAGCTCTCCCTGGATCCCAAACACAGTCAGACAAGGACCCTAAAGATTTATTTTTCAGAACTGAGCTTCACGTCACTTCATACATGGGGCATCAGGGTCTCAAACTGAGGACTGAGCAGAAAGTGAGGAGAGGTCATACCCATTTCCAGAATTGGAAGAAGCCCAGGTTATTTTAAAGTGAGCTATGAAGCAAATCAAAGTTGTTTTTAAACATATAAATCTAATAAGCCAGTTGGACTCGGGACTAAACCTGTATCTCTTCTAGAATTATTCAACCAGAAAATCAAAAGATGTGTATAAGAGACAGGCATATATATGGGTCGTGTTTTTTTATACATTCAGCTAGTCTGTGTCTTTTGGTTGTAGCATTTAATCCATTTACATTTAAAGTAATTATTGATATATATGTTCCTATTGCCATTTTCTTAATTATTTGGGGTTGATTTTGTAGACCTCTTTTCTTCTCATATTTCTTGACTATATAAGTCCCTTTAACATTTGTTGTAAAGCTGATTTGGTGGTACTGAATTCTCTAAACTTTTGCTTGTCTGAAAAGCTTTTTATTTCCCCATCAATTTTGAATCTGTCTCTTATACACATCTAATAACCTATGTGTAAGAGCTTCATATAGAAAACTATAACATTATTCAGAGAAATTAAAGACCTAACTAAAAAAAGAGGTGTGGCACATTCTTGGATTTGAAAACTTAGTATTGTCAGAAATCACTTCTCTCCAAATTTCATCTGTAAGTTTAATGAAATTCCAACCAAAACCCCAACAAGTGTATGAGGTGTATATGTGTGTGTGTAACTTGACAAACTGAAATTTATATAGAAATTAAAAAAAAAAAAAGAAAAGCTAAGACTCTCAAAGGGAAAAAAAGAAAATAAAAGGAAAGAGTCCACTTGAGATCAAGATCTACTGTAAAGTTACTACTATAAAATTACTACAGTAATTTTTATATTGTGTATGCCAATGCAGGAGATGCAGGTTCTATTCCTGTGTCAGGGAGATCCCCTGGAGAAGGAAATGCAACACATTCCAGTATTCTTTGTGGGAAATCCCATGGACAGAAGAACCTGGTGGACTACAGTCCATGGGGTCACAAAAGAGTTGGACATGACTTAGCAAATAAACAACAGCAACACTGAATCAAGGAGAGACATACAACTCAATGCAGTAGAACAGAGAGCTGAAAAACAGATCCATGCATACATAGACGCTTGATTAAGGCAAACAGGGACGTCACAGAGCAGTAAGGGAGATGATGGACTTCTTTTAAATTTATTTTTTTATTGAAGAATAATTGCTTCACAGAATTTTGTTGTTTACTATCAAACCTCAACATGAATCAGCCATGGGTATACATATATCCCCTCTTTTGAAAGTGAAAGTGAAAGTGAAGTCACTCAGTTGTGTCCGACTCTTTGTGACCCCGTGGACTGTAGCCCACCAGGCTCCTCTGTCCATGGGATTCTCCAGGCAAGAATACTGGAGTGGGTTGCCATTTCCTTCTCCAGGGGATCTTCCCAACCCAGGGATTGAACCTGGGTCTCCCACATTGCAGGCAGACGCTTTAACCTCTGAGTTTGTTGTTTACTATCAAACCTCAACATGAATCAGCCATGGGTATACATATATCCCCTCTCTTTTGAACCTCCCTCCATCTCCCTCCCCACTCACCCCTCTAGGTTGATACAGAGCCTCTGTTTGAGTTTTCTGAACCATAGGGCAAATTCCCGTTGACTACCTATTTTACATATGGTAATGTAAGTTTTCATGTTACTCTTTCCATACATCTCACCCCCTCCTCCCCTCTCCCCACGTCTATAAGTCTATTCTCTATGTCTGTTTCTCCATTGTGGCCCTGTAAATAAGTTCTTCAGTACCATTTTTCTAGATTCTGTATATAAATACAATATTTATCTTTTTCTTTCTGACTCACTTCACTCTGTATAATAGGTTCTCGGTTCATCCACCTCATCAGAACTGACTCAGATGTGTTCCCTCTTATGGCTGAGTAATGCTCCATACCACAGCTTCTTTATCCACTCATCTGTCATTGGACATCCAGGTTGCTTCTATGTTCTAGCTATTGTAAATAGTGCTGCAGTGAGCAATGGGATACACATGTCTTTTGCAATTTTTGTTTCCTCAGGGTATATGCCTAGGAATGGGATTGCTGGGTCATATGGTGGTTTTATTTATTACTGGATTTTTAAGGAATCTCCATACTGTCTTCCATAGTGGCTGTATCAATTTACATTCCCACAAATAGTGCAAGAGCATTCCCTTTTCTCCATATCCTCTCCAGCATTTATTGTTTGTAGACTTTTTGATGAGGGCCATTCTGACCAGTGTGAGGTAATATCTCATTGTGGTTTGCGTTTGCATTTCTCTGATAATGAGCAATGTTGAGCATCTTTTCATGTGTTTGTTGGTCATCTGTATGTCTTCTTTGGAGAAACGTCTGTTTAGGTCTTTTTCCGCTTTTTGATTATGTTTGTTTTTCTGGCATTGAGTTGTATGAGCTGCTTATTCTGGAAGTTAATCCTCTATCAGTTGTTTCATTTGCTATTATTTTCTCCCATTCGGAGGGCTGTCTTTTCACCTTGCTTATAGTTTCCTTTGCTGTGCAAAAGCTTTTAAGTTTAACCAGGTCCCTTTTGTTTACTTTTTTTTTTTTCTTTACGTTACTCTAGGAGGTGGGTCATAGAGGATCTTGCTTTGATTTATGTCACCGAGTGTTCTGCCTATGTTTTCCTCTAAGAGTTTTATAGCTTCTGGTTTTACATGTGGGTCCTTAATCTATTTTGAGTTTATCTTTGTGTATGGTGTTAGGAAGTGTTCTAATTTCATTCTTTTACATGTAGCTGTCCAGTTTTCCCAGTACCATTTATTGAAGAGGCTGTCTTTGCCCCATTGTATATTCTTGCCTCCTTTCTCAAAATTAAGGCACCCAGAGGTGCATGAGTTTATTTCTGGGCTTTCTATCTTGTTCCATTGGTCTATATTTCTGTTTTTGTGCCAGTACCATACTATCTTGATAACTGTAGCTTTGTAGTATAACCTGAAGTCAGGAAGGTTGATTCCTCCAGCTCCATTCTTCTTTCTCAAGACTGCTTTGGCTATTCGGGGTCTTTTGTGTTTCCATATGAATTGTGAATTTTTTTGTTTTATTCTGTGAAAAATGTCATTGGTAATTTGATAGGGATTACACTGAATCTATAGATTGCATTTGGTAGTATAGTCATTTTCACAATATTGATTCTTCCTACCCAGGAATATAGAATATCTCTCCATCTGTTTATGTTGTCTTTGATTTCTTTCATCAGTGTCTTATAATTTTCTGTGTATAGTTCTTTTGTCTCCCTAGGTAAGTTTACTGCTAGTTTAATTCTTTTTGTTGCAGTGATGAATGTGATTGATTCCTTAATTTCTCTTTCTGATTTTTCATTGTTAGTATATAGAAATGCAAGTGATTTCTGTGTATTGATTTTGTATCCTGCAACTTTGCTAAATTCACTGATTAGCTCTAGTGATTTTCTGATACTATCTTTAGGGTGTTTTACATACAGTATCATGGCATCTGCAAACAGTGAGAGCTTTACTACTTCTTTTTTGATCTGGATTCCTTTTATTTCTTTTTCTTCTCTGATTGCTGTAGCTAGGACTTCCAGAACTATGTTGAATAATAGTGGTGAAAGTGGACACCCTTGTGTTGTTCCTGATCTTAGGGGGAATGCTTTCAGGTTTTCACCATTGAGAATAATGTTTGCTGTAGGCTTATCACATATGGCCTTTACTATGTTGAGGTAGGTTCCTTCTACGCCTATTTTTGAAGAGTTTTAATCAAAAATGGGTGCTGAATTTTGTCAAAGGCTTTTTCTGCATCTATTAATATGATCATATGGTTTTTATCTTTCAATTTGTTAATATAGTACATCACACTGATTGATTTGTGTATATTGAAGAATCCTTGCATTCCTGGAATAAATACAACTTGATCATGGTGTGTGAGCTTTTTGATGTGTTGCTGAACTCTGTTTGCTAAACTTTTGTTGAGGATTTTTGCATCTATGTTCGCCAGTGATATTGGCCTTTGGTTTTTTAAATTTGTGTTGTCTTTGTCTAGTTTTGGTATCATGGTGATGGTGGCCTCGTATAATTTGTTTGGAAGTGTTCCTTCCTCTGCAACTTTCTGAAAGAGTTTTAGAAGGATAGGCATTAACTCTTCTCTAAATGTTTGAAAGAATTCTCCTGTGAAGCCATCTGGTTCTGGGCTTTTGGTTTTTGGGGAGATTTTTTTTTTATCACAGCTTCAATTTCAGTGCTTGTAATTGGGTTGTTCACAATTTCCGTTTCTTCCTGTTCAGTCTTGAAAGATTGAACTTTTTAAAGAATCTGTCCATTTCTTCCAGATTATCCATTCTATTGCCATATAGTTGTTCATAATATTCTCTTATAATCCTTTGTATTTCTGCATTGTCTGTTGTAACTTCTTCTTTTTCATTTGTAATTTTGTTGATTTTTTTTCTTCTTTTTTTCTTGATGAGTCTGGCTAAAGGTTTGTCAATTTTATCTTCTCAAAGAACCAGCTTTTAGTCTTATTAATCTTTACTATTGCTTCTTTCACTTCTTTTTCATTTATTTCTGGTCGGATCTTTATGATTTCTTTCCTTATACTAATTTTGGGTTGTTTTTGCTTTTTCCAGTTGTTTTAGGGGTAAAGTTAGGTTGTTTATTCAATGTCTTTCTAGTTCTTATGGTAATTGCTATCAACTTCCCTCTTAGAACTGCCTTTGCTGCATCCCATAAGTTTTGAGTTGTCATGTTTTCATTGTCATTTGCTTCTAGAAATTTTTTTATTTCCCTTTAGATTTCTTCAGTAACCTGTTGGTTATTTAGAAATGTGTTGTTTCTAAATCTCCATGTGTTTGTGTTTCTTACAGTTTTTTTCTTGTAATTGATATCTAGTTTCATAGCATTGTGGTCAGAGAAGGTGCTTGATACAATTTCAATCTTCTTAAATTTACTGAGGTTTGATTTGTGACCCAAGATGTGGTCTGTCTTGGAGAATGTTCCATGTGCACTTGAGAAGAAGGTGTATTCTTCTGCATTTGGATGGAATGTACTGAAGTTATCAATGATATCCATCTCATCTAATGAATCATTTAAGACTTGTGTTTCTTTTTTAATTTTTTGTTTTGATGATCTGTCCATTGATGTAAGTGGGGAGTTAAAGTCTCCTACTATTATTGTGTTACTGTCAATTTCTTTTTTTATGTCTGTTAGTGTTTGTCTTATGCACTGAGGTGCTCCTATGTTGGGTACATAGATATTTATACTTGTTATGTCTTTCTCTTGGATCAATCCCTTAATCATTATGTAGTTTATTTCATCTCTTATAACATTCTTTAAGATCTATTTTGTCTGATATGAGGATTGCTACTCCAGCTTTCTTTTGCTTCCCATTTGCATGGAATATATTTTTCCATCCTCTCACTTTCAGTCTATATGTGTCTTTAGGTCTGAAGTGGGTTTTTTGTATGAAGCATATATATGGGTCGTGTTTTTTTATACATTCAGCTAGTCTGTGTCTTTTGGTTGTAGCATTTAATCCATTTACATTTAAAGTAATTATTGATATATATGTTCCTATTGCCATTTTCTTAATTATTTGGGGTTGATTTTGTAGACCTCTTTTCTTCTCATATTTCTTGACTATATAAGTCCCTTTAACATTTGTTGTAAAGCTGATTTGGTGGTACTGAATTCTCTAAACTTTTGCTTGTCTGAAAAGCTTTTTATTTCCCCATCAATTTTGAATGAGATCCTTGCTGGATCTGTAATCTTGGTTATAGATTTTTCCTTTTCAGTACTTTAAATATATCCTGCCATTCCCTTCCAGCCTGCAGAGTTTCTGCTGAAAGATCAGCTGTTAAGCACATGGGGTTTCCCTTGTATGTTACTTGTTGCTTCTCCCTCGTGGCTTTTAATAGTCTTTCTTTGTGTTTAGTCTTTGATTAGTATGTGTCTAGGCAAGTTTCTCCTTGGGTTTATCCTGTATGTGACTCTTTGTGCCTCTTGGACTTGATTGACTTATTTCCTTTTCCATGTTGGGGAAATTTTCAACTATAATCTTTTCAAAAATTGTCTCATATCCTCATATTCTTTTTCTCTTCTCCTTCTGGGACCCCTATAACTTGAATGTTGCTGCATTTGATATTGTCCCAAAGGTCTCTGAGACTATCCTCAATTCTTTTCATTATTTCCACCATTTTATCTTCCAGCTCACTGATTCCTTCTTCTGCTTCAGATATTCTGCTATTGATTCCTTCTAGAGTATTTTTAATTTCAGTAATTGTGTTGTCTCTTTATGTTTATTCTTTAATTCTTCTAGGTCTTTGTTAATTGATTCTTGCATTTTCTCCATTTTGTTTTCAAGGTTTTTGACCATCTTTATTATCATTATTCTGAATTCTTTTTCAGCCTATTTCCTTTTCATTTATTTGGACTATTGTGTTTCTAGTTTGTTCCTTCATTTGTGTAGTGTTTCTCTGCCTTTTCATTATTTTTTTTTACTTATTCTGTTTGAGGGTTCCTTTTCCCAGGCTTCAAGGTTGAATTCTTTCTTCCCTTCTAAGGTTGATCCAATGGTTTGTGCAAGATTTGTGAGATTTGTGCTGAGTTCTTGTTTGTTTGCTTTTTCCTCTGATGAAGGTTGAGTGAGGTGGTAATCCTGTCTGCTGGTGATTGGGTTTGCATTTCTGTTTTGTTGTTTAGATGAGGGGTCCTGCACAGGGTGCTATTGGTGGTTGGGTGATGCCAAGTCTTGTATTCAAGAGGTTTCCTTTGTGTGAGTCTTCACTGTTTGATACTCCCTAGAGTTAGTTATCTGGTATTCTAGAGTCTTGGAGTCTGTGCACCTGCTCCAAAGGCTCAGGGCTTAATAGGATGTTTTCTCACCTTGCAACATGATTGTCAGAGCCAGCTGTGGCTCTCCTCTGCATCATCTTCATTCTGTGACACCTTTGGGGCCCTGGCGAGGTGGCTGGTGCTCCGCCCGAGCTGGACATGGAGGCCTGGGCTCTGGTGCCCCAGGGCAGGGGACATGAAGGCAAGGAAGCTGGCAGCCTTCCTTCCATGGAACTTGCCCTTGGAAGTGTGGCAACAGCAGGAATGCTTGCTGTCCCAGGGGCAAACGGTGCAGCAGAGAACACAACACAGTGGCAAAAGACCTCGTGTTCCAGGTGCCAAAGCCATAGCTCCCCAAAATGCCAACCTGGTGCTGTAGGTAGTGGGGAGAAACCTCCTCACCCAGACCTTGCGAGATGAGCCTGGACTTTTTAACATATGGTGACTAGAACCACTGGATAACCAGTGGTGGCACCCTAGACCTTACCTTCAGTTCAGTTCAGTGCAGTCGCTCAGTCGTGTCCGACTCTTCGCGACCCCATGAATCGCAGCACGCCAGGCCTCCTTGTCCATCACCAACTCCTGGAGGTCACTCAGACTCACATCCATTGAGTCCATGATGCCATCCAGCCATCTCATCCTCTGTCATCCCCTTCTCCGCCTGCCCCCAATCCCTCCCAGCATCAGAGTCTTTTCCAATGAGTCAACTCTTCGCATGAGGTGGCCAAAGTACTGGAGTTTCAGCTTTAGCATCATTCCTTCCAAAGAAATCCCAGGGCTGATATTCAGAATGGACTGGTTGGATCTCCTTGCAAGTCCAGGGGACTCTCAAGAGTCTTCTCCAACACCACAGTTCAAAAGCATCAATTCTTCGGCGCTCAGCCTTCTTCACAGTCCAACTCTCACATCCATCAGTCACCATCTGCAGTGATTTTCATACATAAAAAGCAATCTCAACAGGACTGTAGATATAAATATGAAAGACAAAATACTTTGTCCTTTGCAATGGCAAGGTTTGGAGTAAGAGAAGATATGTGTAACACAGTAACTAACAAACTGTCTCCAGAATACACAAAGCGTTCTTACAAATAAGTAAAAGATAATGCAAATCTTTTTAAACAAAGAAAAGTCTGAGCAGGTGATTCATATAAGAAGTTATCCCAATAGATAAAATCCACATAAAAAAGTACTTAACTACATTAGTAATCAAGAACATGCTAACTAGTAACTCTGTTTACTTACCAGAATGTTACACAACAATAAAAACAAACATATTCTCCACACAGCAATATGGCTGAATCTCACAAACATAATGTTGAACAAAAGGGATCAGATGTACAACAAAACATGCTAGATGATTTCATTTATAAAAAACTTTAAGACAGACAATAAAAAACTGTAGTGAATTGGGATAAACTAAACTGATAAAACTATAAAGAGAAGTAATGAACTGACAACTATAAAAGTCATGATCGTAGTTAATTTTCTTTTTTTTGGGGGGGGGTTGTGGTAAGGAGAGCGATTAGGCAGAAACTTGAAATGGGAACTTTGGAGGTGCTGGTCAAGTTCTATTTCCTAACTTAGATATTGATGACGTATCTGCCTGCTTTACAATAATGTATCAAGTTGTATATATTGTATTTACACTTTTCTACATGTATGGTATATTCCACAATGAATAAGTAAAATTAAAAAAAAAAAAAGTCGTGAGCAGGTAGGCTTCTTCTTTCCTTCCTTCCTTGATGGAGAAGGAAGGCTAAACTGTACACATGGCATAAGGAAAACGGGGCTCCTGGTCATTGTGGAGACACCATGTCAGCCCTGGACTGCTTACCTCGGAGCTACTTTCTTAAGTACCCCAAACTTAAGTCACCGTTTAGGGGATCTTGGTTCCTTGCATCCAAACCTAATCCTGAAAGTGAAAGTGAACTTGCAAGTCGCTCAGTTGTGTCCAACTCTTTGCGACCCCATGGACTATACAGTCCATGGAATTCTCCAGGCCAGAATACTGAGGGGGTAGCCTTTCCCTTCTCCAGGGGATCTTCCCTACCCAGGTCTCCTGCATTGCAGGCAGATTCTTTACCAACTGAGCTATCAGGGAACCTAATCCTAGTTTCTACAAAATAAGACTTGTTTCAATTTAACTTACACATGGCAAATACCTAGTAGACCTTAGGCCCAGTGCTTAGTTTTGGAGACAGTAAGAATAATAATGAACTTATAGACTATAGGGGATCAAGAAAAGGTGAGGCACACAACACGAGGTCACAGAGCGGCCTTTAGCCCATTTTTATTAAGTTCTGTGTGTGTGTGTGTGTTTTGGATATGTACCATTTTTAAAGCTTTTGTTAAATTTGTTGCAATATTCTTTCTGGTTTATGTTTTGGTGTTTTCACCGTGAGGAATGTGGGATCTCAGCTCCCCAACTAGGGATTGAACTCTAACCCTGTGCATTGGAAGGTGAAGTCTTAACCACTGGACCACCAGAGAAGTTGTAATCTGTAGGCTAACCTTTAGTCCTAAACTTTAACCTTTATGACTTGAATTCCACTACAGTTGATTCTCTATTTCCTGCAAGAGTTTAGATCAGTTGCTAAGTGTCTGGTTGCTAGCTGGTAAGCTTCTCTCAGGCTATACATGGCTGGTTTTAAGTTCACTGCTCCAAAGTGAAGCTATTTCTATTAAACCTGGCTGTAGGCCAACTCTCTGCTTAAAATGGGCTTCTTGGGCCTTTTCAGCTCTCCCTGGATCCCAAACACAGTCAGACAAGGACCCTAAAGATTTATTTTTCAGAACTGAGCTTCACGTCACTTCATACATGGGGCATCAGGGTCTCAAACTGAGGACTGAGCAGAAAGTGAGGAGAGGTCATACCCATTTCCAGAATTGGAAGAAGCCCAGGTTATTTTAAAGTGAGCTATGAAGCAAATCAAAGTTGTTTTTAAACATATAAATCTAATAAGCCAGTTGGACTCGGGACTAAACCTGTATCTCTTCTAGAATTATTCAACCAGAAAATCAAAATATTCCCTAAACGGAATCTGAATTGAATTGTACCGGTATTTCATTTGGTTCTAGTCCTCGGACTGTGGAAGGCAGGGAAGGCTGAGTTTGTGCAGCGGGAGCTTAAGAGACAGCGCCTGCGTGGGTGGCAGAAGACTCTGCTGGCCTGCTTGGTTTGGAATGTAAAACAAAACCTTGTCAGAGATCTGACATCCGGCCCGCACGCTAGCAATTCAGCCATCAAAGGGGAAGATGACCTATATTTGTCAGTACAGACTTTGCATTTGCCTTTTAATCAGTGCTCGAGAAATCAGCTGTGGTCCAGGAAAGATAGCAGAGAGTTTGGTCTTGTGCCTAATGCGTCCAGAGATGGGCAGCCTACCTGACAGTTATGATTTGTTACGCTGAGAGTGCAATGTTTCCTTCTTGAAATAATACTCCTCAGGCTAGTAAAGAAAGCTCCATGCTGTTCCAAAGCTCAAAAGTAGTTGTAGCTTTTGATCAAGGGAGGCTTTCTCCAGCACAGACACCTTGGCTAGGAACACAACGTATTGTAATGCAAATGGCTCTAGTCCTTCTTAGGGAATCTGAATCTTTGCAAAGAGGTCTAAGAGGGGGAACAAATGGCTGCTAGAAGCAAAAAACAGAAATAAAACTAAGCTGTGTCACAGCATCTCATCCCTGTGAACTCTACAGTTTCCTGAATCCGAAATAATTTTGATGCAAGCTGTGCCAGGGCCTCCCTGATAGCTCAGTTGGTGAAGAATCCCTCTGCAATGTAGGAGGCCCCAGTTCAATTCCTGGGTCAGAAAGATCACCTGGAGAAGGGATAGGCCACCCACTCCAGTATTCTTGCAGCTCAGCTGGTAAAGAATACACCTGCAATGTGGGAGACCTGGGTTCGATCCCTGGGTTGGGAAGATCCCCTGGAGAAGGGAAAGGTTAACCACTCCAGTATTCTGGCCTGGAGAGTTCCATGGAGCATATAGTCCTTGGGGTTGCAAAGAGTTGGGCATAGTTGAGCGATTCTCACTGATTGTGCCAGGGCTTCAGGGCAAAAACCCAATGGGCAGGTCCTCTGCCCAGTCCCACCTGCAAAAGCCACAAAGACCAGCGTGAAAGGTGAGCTGGGTGTGGCATGATGAACTTCTGGAGACATGAGTGTGGTCACTGTTCCCCATCTACCCTTTACAGATGGACAGCTTCATACCATATCTTTAGATGGTGTGAGGCACTGGGGGTGGGATTACAGGACAAGGATGTGTCACTGTTTTCCTCCAGAGTGTGTCCTCATATGAGGGAATTCAAGACAGAATGGTTGAGGCTTTGAATGTCTTGCCCCTAGAGATTTCCCACATTTGTTCCTGGCTTTGAGACTGCTGAGATGGATTCTAAGATCCCTTATGATTATACAGTGGGAAGTGAGATACAGATTTAAGGGACTAGATCTGATAGATAGAGTGCCTGATGAACTATGGACGGAGGTTCATGACATTGCACAGGAGACAGGGATCAAGACCATCCCCATGGAAAAGAAATGCAAAAAGGCAAAATGGCTGTCTGAGGAGGCCTTACAAATAGTTGTGAAAAGAAGAGAAGCAAAAAGCAAAGGAGAAAAGGAAAGATATTCCCATTTGAATGCAGAGTTCCAAAGAATAGCAAGGAGAGATAAGAAAGTCTTCCTCAGCGATCAATGCAAAGAAATAGAGGAAAACAACAGAATGGGAAAGACTAGAGATCTCTTCAAGAAAATTAGAGATACCAAGGGAACATTTCATGCAAAGATGGGCTTGATACAGGACAAAAATGGTATGGACCTAACAGAAGCAGAAGATATTAAGAAGAGGTGGCAAGAATACACAGAAGAACTGTACAAAAAAGATCTTCACGACCCAGATAATCATGATGATGTGATCACTCATCTAGAGCCAGACATCTTGGAATGTGAAGTCAAGTGGGCCTTAGAAAGCATCACTACGAACAAAGCTAGTGGAGGTGATGGAATTCCAGTTGAGCTGTTTCAAATCCTGAAAGATGATGCTGTGAAAGTACTGCACTCAATATGCCAGCAAATTTGGAAAACTCAGCAGTGGCCACAGGACTAGAAAAGGTCAGTTTTCATTCCAATCCCAAAGAAAGGCAATGCCAAAGAATGCTCAAACTATGGCACAGTTGCACTCATCTCACATGCTAGTAAAGTAATGCTCAAAATCCTCCAAGCCAGGCTTCAGCAAATGTGAATCATGGACTTCCAGATGTTCAAGCTGGTTTTAGAAAAGGCAGAGGAACCAGAGATCAAATTGCCAATATTGGCTGGATCATCAAAAAACCAAAAGATTTCCAGAAAAACATCTTTTTCTGCTTTATTGACTATGCTAAAGCCTTTGATTGTGTGGATCACAATAAACTGAAAAATTCTGAAAGAGATGGGAATACCAGACCACCTGACCTGCCTCTGAAAGAGATGGGAATACCAGACCACCTAACCTGCCTCTTGAGAAATCTGTATGCAGGTCAGGAAGCAACAGTTAGAATTGGACATGGAACAACAGACTGGTTCCAAATAGGAAAAGGAGTACGTCAAGGCTGTATCTTGTCACCCTGCTTATTTAACTTCTATGCAGAGTACATCATGAGAAACGCTGGGCTGGACGAAGCACAAGCTGGAATCAAGACTGCCAGGAGAAATATCAATAACCTCAGATATGCAGATGACACCACCCTTATGGCAGAAAATGAAGAGGAGCTAAAAAGCCTCTTGATGAAAGTGAAAGAGGAAAGTGAAAAAGTTGGCTTAAAGCTCAACATTCAGAAAATGAAGATCATGGCATCCGGTCCCATCACTTCATGGGAAATAGATGGGGAAACAGTGGAAACAGTGTCAGACTTTATTTTGGGGGGCTTCAAAATCACTGCAGATGGTGACTGCAGCCATGAAATTAGAAGACACTTACTCCTTGGAAGGAAAGTTATGACCAACCTAGATTGCATATTAAAAAGCAGAGACATAATTTTGCCAACAAAGGTCTGTCTAGTCAAGGCTATGGTTTTTCCAGTGGTCATGTATGGATGTGAGAGTTGGACTGTGAAGAAAGCTGAGCACCGAAGAACTGATCCCTTCAAACTGTGGTGCTGGAGAAGACTCTTGAGAGTCCCTTGGACTGCAAGGAGATCCAACCAGTCCATCCTAGAGGAGACCAGTCCTGGGTGTTCATTGGAAGGACTGATGCTAAAGCTGAAACTCCAATACTTTGGCCACCTCATGCAAGGAGTTGACTCATTGGTAAAGACCCTGATGCTGGGAGGGATTGGGAGTAGGAGGAGAAGCGGATGACAGAGGTGAGATGGCTGGATGGCATCACTGACTCAATGGACATGAGTTTGAATGAACTCTGGGAGTTGGTGATGGACAGGGAGACCTGGCGTGCTGCGATTTATGGGGTCGCAAAGAGTTGGACAGGACTGAGCGACTTAACTGAACTGAGATGGATTATAGAATGAAGATAAGCAGAAGAAAAGCATAAGGATGACTCAGGGGCCAGAGGGCCATTTCCTAACCACACCCTGTAAATCCAAATAGAACAAGGCAGTGAGAAAGTGGCCATACCACCACTCACTCCCTCTACCTCCTGACTTAAAACACTTGGTGTCTTCCTATGCTCTTTGGATCAAGCTGAAAATCCTGACCTTGCCTCTAAAGTCTGCACACATCTCCAGTCTGGTCACCCTCTGTCTTTCCCACAACACCAGCCTCATCTCATTTTTCTAACTCGCTCAGCTCCTGTGCACTCCAGGGCCTTTTTACCTCCACCTCAGATTCTGGCCAAATCTCCCTAATCCTCACAACCTGGTTTGGTTTGACTCTCACTGCACTGGGGGGTCTTCTCTCAAGCCTTTCTTTACCCATTCCAGGTCAAGCCCCTGCTCCATGGGCTTATCGCTCCCTTGACATTGCCTTCTTAGCACTTACTGCAATAATAAATATAAGAATATTTGTATCATTATTTGTAAGCCATACTCCCTGATGGGTTGTAAGCTTTGTTAGTTCAGGGATGTATTTTTATTCACCACCATATTCCATCCCCTAGCACAGTACCTGACTCAGAATCAGGACAATGGTTAGTATTTGTGAGAGGTTTTCCATCTTCTTAATACATTAATTTAAATCCTCACAATTACCAATGAAATAAATATCATTAGAGCACCCTCTTTTCAGACGAGAGTTTGAGGAGTAGAGAGGTTAAGTAACTTGCTCAAGGTGACCCAGCTAGCAAATATCTGAGCAAGAATTCGAACCCAGATAGTTGACCTTCAAAGTCTGTGGTCCCAGCAACTACACTGCAGTGGCTGAAAAAGATGTGTCAGATGAATGAGTTTATAAACAAATGAATGAATTTAAATTTGCATAATGTTTGTGAGACTAACTGGCCAACAGATGTTAAGTCTGAGAGGGGTGTTTTTTTTCTTCACCTGTTACCTATGCTAACATTTATTGTACTTATTAGGAGCATGTCCCCTTGTTTTGCTGATAAAGAAACTGAGGCTTAGAGAGTTTACTAACAGGTCACACAGCTAACAAGTAGCAGAATTTCGATTTCAAATCCTTTCAAGCACTGTATTACACAGACCCCCACATATATCAGGAATCACAGATTCTGGTATAAGAATGAAGGGAGAGCTCCACACTTGTGGATTTCAGTCATGTGCATCCAGACACAGACAAAGCCCTTTCAAATGAAAGAGCAAAGTGGATGGGATTTAGATTTCTTTCTCCCTTTTCTTTATGAATTCAACCCAAGTTAAAGCAGAGAAAATGGCCGTTGATGACAGCTGGAATCTTGCACTGACAAACCAAGCATCTTGTCCTTAACACTCAGACAGGAGCCCTTGACATCTCAGATCAGGAGACTGCTAGATGGTAGGTATTCTGTCTCCTGCTTCTCAGAGGTCATACCTCCTTCCCCACATCCTTAGCCCTCTTCTCCCAATTGCTCATCCAGGTTTCCCTGAGCTATTTTTTACCAATTCTGGCCCTTGGATGAAGACTAAAAGGAGCTCCAGACAGCCCTCCTGGGTTGACAGAGGTCAGCTTTGTGAGCAGGCAGGCTCTGGCCCTGGGCACTGGTGTGACGCCTCCTTCACTCATTCAGCAAGTGTTAGCCGAGTCCCGTGACTTGGCAGGTCTTGCGGAGAATGTAGGGGATGTAATAATGAACAGTACAGTTTCTGCCACCACGGAAATGCTGCCTCCCCTGGCGGACAGGAAGCTGACACAAAGCAACTGGACACATAGCTGACTGTGGAATTCTGGGGCAAGATGACATGAAGTGTCACCCAAAGATGGCTTCTCTTCTCCACCTTGTCATTCACTAGTCCCTCCCTCCAACCAATACCCAATTATAGAGGAGCAAGCTCATAGCTGATGACCAGAGAGGTTAAATCCTTCATCTCATAAATGAAAAGAGATACACTTCCTGGGGCCAGATTCTCCCAATCTGTACCAAATAGAAAAGAAAACACAAATGGTTTGAAGGTTTTTGCCACCAAACAGTGCCAAAAGACTGGGGAGAGAGGAGAGGAGCTTTGGGAAAATTTGACCAAGAGGACAAACCACATCTCTCAGCTGGTTTTCCCTCTCTGGGTGACCTCAAGAGAATGTTCTTGACATCTCAAGGGTGACTATGAACATAGGGTCTGATACTTGCTTCTCACTTGATATTTCCTGAGCACCAGCCCTGGGGGGAAATGAACAAAGCAGCAGAGATGGCAGGGTGGCAGAAAGGAGGTGGCTAGGCTTGGTCCTCAACCTCCTGCAAGCCCCAGCTAGCACAGCATATTCCTGTAGGCCTGGAGTGGGCAAGAAAATGATAGGGACAGGGGCCAGCACAGCAGGCAGCAACAAGGTCACTCAGCATGGCAAGACCAAGCTAGAGAGCATAACAAAGAGTGGTGGAAATGTCCATGCCTCTAGTTTCAGGAGGGTGGGGAAGGAGGACCCAGAGAGGAACCCATAGGTAGACGTAGACCTCTCCTCTTCCTCCTTATGGGTCTTTCTAATGACATGAGGCCCCAAGAAGCTTGGAATCGCATGCGTGCGTGCGTGCATGCGTGTGCGTGTGTGTCTGTTTTCTCTTTGCCAGGCAGAGGCATGAGGACTTGCCTGTGCTGGTCTTTCTCTGCCCTAGAGGCCAGAATTTGTCTCTTACCAGGAACCCTTCCATCCCTCTCTGCCAGCACTGGCATAGCCTCGTTTGTCCAGTGGCACCTGTTGGTACCACCACTGTCTCAAGATGGGTTAAGACTTTGGGTCTCCAGCTTCAAGATTAGCTCAGTCTGTACACGTGTCAGAGGCTGTGGATATGGGGAGAAACAAACACACTAAACTTTCAGGAGCAGTTTGTACATCTAAGCCTACAGATCTAACAACTCAGCAGAAAGAATCCAAAATGTCCAACATGGCTTCTCCAGATTGAAATAAGAGCTCTCCTTTGCTTAAGAGAATCTCATAATTCTGATTTCCCTGAGGAGACTAATGGAACAAAATGAACCCATCAGGGTGCCCACTGGGCAGCTAGGCACAGCCTAGTAATTCATTTACATAAGACCTTTGCTTAGAGACTGCAAAGTCCTTTTACAAGTAATGCTGTGTCATAAAAAATGACTACAGGCTCCCTTAAGGCTAGAGTCCATAAAATGTAGAGATAAAACAAACCTTCAACGTCCCCTTGCTTCTGAGTTTATCGGGCCATGAGAAGCAATTGCATGCGAAGAAGATGACTGGGTTTGAGAAAGGGAGGAGAGAGGTGGCGAGAGATGGAAGGCAAAAGCAAGAGACAGGAGAATCGAGGGCAGATAGGGTAGAATGGGAGAAAGAACACTGAAGAACACGAGGCTTAATTATGGATTTGGTTTTCCAATCTAAACTATGATATTACAGGAGGTCCAATTTTATGCCCATGATGAAATAATAATGATACTATTTATGCTAGAGAAACAAAACTATAAATAGTCTGACTCTCCATCAATAGGAGGCTGGTTGAGACAATCATAGGAGCATATATTATCCACAAATTATATTATTAATAGACTGTTTAGGGTAATATGTGACTCTTCCAAGGATATGTTTATTTGGAATATTAACATAGACATCTGTGCCAGCAGAAAGAGTAAGTTTGAGAACAGTATGATCCCATTTTTGCAAAAATAATAAAAAACAAAAAATAAAAATAAAAAACAAACACACATATGCACTTAGAAGGAAAATCACTGATGTTTATAAATGTGTTAGTGTGAGTAGAGAAAGGTGTGAGGGATGCTCACAGAACTTAGCCATGGATACTTCTGGAAGGATGTGTGAGATGGTGGAAGGGAAGGAGAATAAAATAAGGTTTTCTTACTGCTTGACTTGTCATGAGGAGCACACATCATTGAAATCTGAGATTAAAAGGACTAATAAAAAGGTTAGAGATATTAAGTCACTTAGCATCTAAGATAGCAAACAGTACTGAATAATAACAGTAAACACCTTCTTACAGCCTGTTCTAGACCTTGCCCAATGCTGAGTTTTATGACCTGTTTGCATCTTACAGCAACCCTATGCTTCCATTTTACAGATTCAGAAATGCTTAGTAAGTTTCCTAAAATTACACCACTGATTCGGGACATAAAAGTGAAGTCGCTCAGTCGTGTCCGACTCTTTGCGACCCGTGGACTGTAGCCCACCAAGCTCCTCTGTCCATGGGATTCTCCAGGCAAAAATACTGGAGTAGGTTGCCATTTCCTTCTCCAGGGGATCTTCCTGATGCAGGGATCGAACCCAGGTCTCCTACGTTCCAGGCAGACACTTTAACCTCTGCACCACCAGGGAAGCCCCAATAGGTGACTTGAATCCAGGTCTGTTTATTGCAGAAGCCCTGGGGAAGGTCAAGCTGGAGGCTACAGAACAAGGGTCTCAGGTGAGATGGTGCAATTTCCTTCTGAGCCCAGCGGCGGGGCAGCGATAGTAACAGCCATGAGCTGGACTCAGGGTTAGAATGGCTTCCTTCGCATATCAAACTTTAATATCTCAATTCTCAAGGCTGGGCTTGGCTGAGTGAGCTGCTATTACCCATCAGCTTTTATACAGCATTTCTCAGGGAACAGGCTGTTGGGAACATTCTATATCTGGAAGCATTTTATCATTGAAGAGGCTTAACCAAGACGCAGTAAAACCGCCAAGCTCACTTTTCTATTCCCATGGGCAGGGCAATTAGGGGCACTCAGGTCTAGCTGGCGTGTGGCGTTAGGCAGTCAGGTCTTATTAATTTGGGGTTTTGTGACAATTTCACATAACCCTGGCTGAAGTTTGCCTCTGCAACATCTGTAGATAAAAGGCTTGCCAGGTTTCTTGATGAATCAGGAAAACAGACAAGTGAGAACGGGAAATGTTAAACCTACTTGAGAGATTAAAGTGATTTTGGTTTGTTTTGTTTGTGAAGAAGTTAAGCAAGGTGCCTGCCTGAAAATGCCAGGTCCTAAATAGTTGTTATTAATGGCAAAGGCAGATTCAGCAAGATTTCTGGGTCATAACTTTTAGAAGTAGCCAAGTAACTCTATCTGCTTTAAAATATCAGTCTATTTCTCCAACAATGCTATTTCCCCAAATGACTAGATATTCTTTCATCAAACTTGATAATGTCAACATAACCTCTCTGAGACTGAAAATCTGAGCATAGTAAGTGTCCCTATCCTTCCTTCAGTTTATTCGTCTCAGTCTTTTAGGATGAATTTGGATCTTGGCTTTAAAACTCTGGATTCCTCTGTCTCTCCAGGTCTGAGCAGATGCAAGCCACACTCCACCTCAAGGAGCATAAAATGCCTCCTTCTCTTCTCAAAGACAAGTCTGTGTGTTCCTTCCCTCTTAGTCCCTTCTGGGTTTTCAAAATGACATTTTCTCTGGCCTTTCCATTTTCCCTGGACTCATTTCCTTGTTCCCAGGGCTGCTCCTGTCTCCTCTGAAAGCTGCCCATCTCAGCCCTCTGGAGACGAGCCATCCACATCTGCAACCTCCACTGCTAAACCTCCTCACTCCTTCCTTCTCTGTCCTCCATCCCCAACACCCCAGAAGGCACTCTCCCAAAGGTCACCAGTGACAGCCCATCAGCAAGTCCAGTGACCTTTTCTCAGTCTTTGTCCTGCTCAGCCTTTCTGAGTGTCTCACATTGTGGGCCATCTCATCTTCACCTCTCTGGAAAATCCACTTTTGTTTCCATTACTTTGTAGCCTTCTATTCGTTCCCTCCTTCTGGATGGGATTTCTGTTCTCTTTCGGCTTCCCTTTCCTCCCTCTACTCCATAAAATATAAATGCTGTTTTTCAAATTCTCTTTCTTTTAGGGACTGGGGAAAATGTCTCATTCTCTCCCATGACCTTAAATGAGTCCTGTGGGTGACTTTCAGATCTAGTGAAGTAAAGTGAAAGCCGTTCAGTCATATCGGACTCTTTGCGACCTCATGGAGCTAATAGCAAGTCTTGCTTTGCCACTAAAATCTTAGCTTGCTCTTCTTCCTTCCACTATCTTCCTGCCCCTGGGCTTGACATCTTGAGATTACCTTCACAATCTCCCTTCTTTCTTGCTCACCTACCCTTCCAACAGTAAGTAAAGCCCTGTTTGTTCTGATCACAATGTCTATGGTAAACTAGCATTTGGCATTTCTTTGCTAAGTGATGTCAGATTAATTCCAAAATTCTGAGCCTCAGTTTCCCCACCTTTGCCATGTAGATCAAGGTAAACAATTGCATTGCTGTAAGGGTGCCTAGCCCTGACACTAAAACACAGAACAGGGGCAGGGTAGACACTTCCAGGTATTACTGCTAAATCATTACAGTGGACTCTTATTCTTCTTGATTCATGTGTTCTGTGAAATCATAGGTAACACTGAACTAGTGGACACTGAGCCTTGGCCCCTAGAGAAATAGAGGGTTAGGTTCTTACCAGACTCTGATCATAACAATCTCATCAACCAATCCATACATAACCTTGTTCTAAGCTTGCTTCTGTCTTAAACCACCTTACTTACTAAACATTGTTGATTCTTTAGTATTTAACTCATGCCCACCCACATTGTTGCGATTGATTGAATAAAGTTTATCTGATACCTATTCACCCCCTAAAGCACGTTATAGCCTTCTTGTGCTTAGGAACCTAGATAGCATTTCATGACTACACTTGGGGGTTATTTTAAACATAGAAACCACCAATGAAAAGCACAGAAGTGCAAAAAATATGGCACTACTAAGTAGGCCACCAAAAGGACACGTATTTACAGTCTGAAAGCTGAGACAGCATTTGCCTTGCTCCACCTCAGCTGGGAACATGAACGCTGGGCACTGAGAACTTTTCACTACTCTGTGCAAGTCTGCGAATATCAGTGAAAACACCTTGAGTATAGACTGTGGGTCACAGATCCATCTCAGAGAGCAGGTGAATCTGCAAATATGGAATGCACGAGTGATGAGAACTGACTATACTTTCTCCTTCTCATACCCAGCACTTTTGTCCTCATTGAAACCTTTACTACCCCTCGCCTGGATGAAATCCCCTGGGCAATCTTTCCGCCTGAACCTCAGACTTTCCACCTTACACTTTCCATTCTCTGGGCCCGGATTTATAGGTTCTGGCTATAAAATTCTCTTTTGTCTACCTTCCGAGCTCCTTCTCTCTGAATAATACCTTAACCAGTTGCTATGTTATAATGTGTCAACTTCAACAAAACCACTTAATCGCTCCTCTCCTCATTCATGCTCCTAATTTCTGGATGGGCTGACGATGCTTGCCCTACCTAATTTATAGGATTTTTTTTGTTTGTTTGATGATCATGTAAGATAGTGGTTCTCAAATTTTTGTGTGCAGAAAAAAATCACCAAAGAGGACCAGAAAGGGAAACCTGTTTACAATTCAGGTTTCTGTAGCCTAAGCTCAGAGAGTCTGAGTTAGAAGGTTGGAATCAGGCCCAGGAATCTACTTTTAACAATTTCTCTGTTTCTCAGATCACAGTTTAAGAAACGAGTTTAAGTCAATGGATGTGAAGGTGTTTCATAAATCAGGATGCACACTACCTTTATCCATCAGCAAACAGTGATTGGATACCTACCACTCAGGGGCAAGTTTAGGGATGTAACAGTGAAAGGGCCAGAAAAATAAACTCAACTAGGAGATGAGGAAGGGTGGTTAGTACTTTTTTTTTCTTTTTGGTGTCCCTTTCCCATAAGAACAACAGAAATAAACCAAACTTTCATAAAGAAAAAAGTAGGCAAGCACAGAGTTCCAGAAATACGTGTGCACCACACTCCAAAATCAATCTCAGCTGCTCCTTCAGTTGCACACCTTCTGTGAAAATGGTTTGCATGTACCTCATTTCTCCCCCGTCAGATGATGCTCTCCTGGAGAACAAAGGGCCAACAGTTTGTGTCTCCAAGAACTACTCTTATAGGCCTTTGTACCAGATGTCTGCACAGCAGATATCTGAACGGATGATCTGGTTATGCAGATGTTAGCTGGCTAAAGCCCAATTCAATACAGTTAAACAGAAGAACATTAAAAAAAAATAGTAAATACTAACTTTTAATTTTTTACCTGGCTTGTGGACAGGGATAGCTGCTGGCCGCTCAAAGAGGCAGATAAGGAATGGAAAGAGAGATTACACACTTATTTTAAAATGCCTACTGTGTGCCAGCCACTGCACTCACACTCCTGTAACGGGAAGCTCTGTAACCCAACTTTGAACCTCAAGGCAAGATGCCTCATGGAGGATCGCAGAACAGTAGAGGCACCTTCCAAATGCCCAGACCTGTCTGATCTATAGGTTTTGCATCAGAGGCATTTAACCTATCATGTGCCAGGGACTTTCTTGGCACTCCAGCGAAGTCTACTGACCCCTGTTCAGGATCATATCTTTAAACACATAAGACTAAGATACACAGGATTCTAAAAGGAAATCATGATATTGAAACAAGGTCAGCAAAATATTACTAAAACAAAAAAATATGGCAGTATGTATGCTTCTTTATAACTGCATTACATAATAAGACTAAGGAGCAGATCTATGAAGCATTATCTATGATAATTTCAAATAATAAATCTAACAATATAAACATCTGTAATATGACATGAAAATACAAGGGCTTTCTACTGATGACAAAGTCATAGGAGCCACTAACAGTGGTTTGTTGCCTGTATATTCAATGGAAGGAAATTCTAATGTGTAGCTGGACACTTAAGATAAAGATGCAGTTTCCTTCTATCCAAGTTCATAGGTATCCCTGATTCTATCCAGGGACCTGTTGAGTCCCAAGTTTAGAACCTCTGTTTTAGGCTGGAGACTTTGGTAACTGACTGAGCAGCTGAGATTTAGAGAGTCTCCTTCTTGTTCTTTAGAAGGCCATGCAGCTCTACATCTGCCTCTGCTGAGTAATTCAATGTTTACTCACTACTTATCAAGAAAATCTTTAGAGAGTCCAGCTGAAACCTATTTCTCTTCAGCCTACTTTGTTTTATTGTCCACTGAGCACACTGCCATTGGATCTTCTATTTTCCACTTGAGAGAGAAGTGAACAACTATTAACTGACTTTGCCCTGTTTTTTAAAGACTTCAGGGTAGAGAGCAAACTTCTAAAATAAACAAGCAAAAATGTGTTTAATGTAGAAAAAAAAAAGCAATCAGGAAAAATAAGAAAGTAAATACCAGGCACAATACCATCCTCCAGACATATATTCTATTAATAGTTTGATATATACATTTTAATAGGGCTTCCCTCCTGGCTCAGATGGTCAAGAATCTGCCTGCAATGCAACAGACCCCAGTTCAACCCCTGGGTCAGGAAGATCCCCTGGAGAAGGGAATGACTACCCACTCCAGTATTCTTGCCTGGAAAATCCCATGGACTGGCAGGCTACAGTCCATGAGATCACAAAGAGTTGGACACGACTGGGTAACGTATACATTTTAAGACTTGTAAAGATGTCTGTATATACATAGGAAAATACTGATACTATTTTTTAAACAAAACTGAGATCATTTTGTGTACATTCTTTGGTAATCTATTTTTCACACTTAACACATCAGAGACATCTATGTAAGTTAAAAAATATTCTACTCCATTTTTTTTTCAAAGTCGAGGTGGCTGAATTTCATTGAATAACTGTGACATAATTTAACAAATCCCTGTATTAGAATTTTAAGCCATTTTAGTCATTTTCATAATTAAAACAATACTTAATGGAAAGAAATATTTTATTTCTACTTACCTGCTAGTCAAGTGACCTTTTCTTACCTCAAACAAATACAGAATAGGACATAACAGCCCCTTCCCATAACATGGTAGGGAAAATTAAATGGAATAAAGCAGGTAAATTGCTTGGCAGAGGGCTTTGAACATAGTAAATGTACAGAAGGCATAATAATAATAAAATTTTTAAATTATTCTATAGGATAAATTCTTCTGTGTAAAATTTCTGGGTCAAAAGATAGACCCAAATGTGAAATGTGCTAACCAACCTGTGACCTAGGAAGATTGTTGTGACCGTGAGAGACTATTTCCCCTAGCATTGTTACTTTTAAAATCTTGTCTGTTTTGCTGTATCTTGACATTATGATAGCACTACAGGGGCTGACTATTTTGTATATGTGCCTGCATGCTCAGTTGCTAAGTCATGTCTGACTCTCTGCAATCCTGTGACTGTCCTCTGCCAGGGTCCTCTGTCCATGGGATTCTCCAGGCAAGAATACTGGAGTGGGTTACCATTTCCTCTTCCAGGGGATCTTTCCAACCAAAGGGTCAAACCCACATCTCCTGCATCTCCTGTGTTGGCAGGCAGATTCTTTACTGCTGAGCCACCTTGGAAGCTCCACTTTGTATACACTTATCGGCTATTCAAGTTTCTTTTAAGAATTTTTTTCCTCAAACTTGTCATATGTTGCAAGTATTTTTCAAGTTTTTATAATTTCCCTTGTGGTTTTATTTATAGTGATTTTTGTATGGAGACGCTTTGAAGTGAGTGAGTGAGTGAGTGAGTGAAGTCGCTCAGTTGTGTCTGACTCTTTGTGACCCCATGGACTGTAGCCCACCAGGCTCCTCCCTCCATGGGATCCTCCAGGCAAGAGTAATGGCTGCTGCTGCTGCTGCTAAGTCGCTTCAGTCGTGTCCAACTCTGTGCGACCCCAGAGATGGCAGCCCACCAGGCTCCCCCGTCCCTGGGATTCCCCAGGCAAGAACACTGGAGTGGGTTGCCATTGCCTTCTCCAGTGCATGAAGTGAAAAGTGAAAGTGAAGTCACTCAGTTGTGTTTGACTCTTTGTGACCCCATGGATTGCAGCCCACCAGGCTCCTCTGTCCATGGGATTTTCCAGGCAAGAGTACTGGAGTGGGGTGCCATTGAGTACTGGAATGGGTTGCTAATAACTTAATGTAGTCAGTTCTATCTCCTCCCTCCCTACCTCTTGAAAGTGAAAGTGAAAGTGTTAGTTGCTCAGCTGTGTTCCATTAGTTTGGGTGCCCATGGACTGCAGCCTGCCAGGCTCCTCTGTCCATGAGATTTCCTAGGCAAAAATACAAGAATGGGTAGCCATTCCCTTCTTCAGGATCGAACCTGGGTCTCGTGCATTGCAGGCAGATTCTTTACCATGTGAGCCACCAGGGAAGCCCTTCCTTTTTCTTAGAGGTCCATTTTTTGGAGCCACATTTGGAAAGATCAGCTCTATCCCCAGTTTATAATACATTTGTTATGTTTTAAGTATTTTTAGCTCATCTGGAAATTATTTTAATGTACAATATGAGGAAGAAAATTAACTTAAAACATTTTCATAGCTATCCAATTGTACCAAAGCAATTACTGAATATGTGAGTTCTTTTCAAAAAAGAGATGGTTCAAGAATCTGTACTAACCCAGTGTAAAGTACATTTCAAAGAAATAGATTTGATTATGCTTTATTCACTTACACTATATTTGCTTTCTTAGTTCAAAATGGTAAGAAGGAGTGATTACATAAGACAAAACAATATTAATTAATCTTTCCCACATCCTAGTTGGCAATTTCTAGCAAATCCTTAAACATATTTCATCATTCTTTTCTCTTTTTCCCTAATCATCTCTACATCTCCAGCTTTGTCCTAAGCCTCACTGACTTGTTCAATAAGACTGGACAAATAGGATTACAGGTAAAACAGCAACGCTCACATGGCCACTTTTGCTAATAGTGTTGATTTTTTCCTAATACATTAAATATATCCAGGTGGCACAGTGGTAAAGAATCTGTCTGCCAATACAGGAGACACAAGAGACTTGGGTTTAATCCCTGGGTTGGGAAGATCCCCTGGAGAAGGGAATGGCAACTCACTCCAGTATTCTTGTCCATAGGAAATCCAATGGACAGAGGAGCCTGGTGGGTTCCAGTTCATGGAGTCACAAAGAGTTGGACTCGACTGAGCAACTAACAACGGCAACGACAATGCGGACGTCAACTTTGTAAAGATGACTGGCTCTTTAGGAACAGAACTGTGCCCCTGAAATTATTTTGTAAGATGCATTCAGTATAAGTAAATATTTTGTAACTTTTGAATAAGGAAAGAATGAATTCACCTAAGAGTTTAAGATGAGATTTTATTTTCTCATTTTGGCCCTACCCGCTAAGGCGTATTCTAGATGTTTTGCATGCTTGCTATGTGTTGGCTACCAATCAACTGAGATAATTCTTGAAGAAAGGCCCAGATGATAGCTTCTCTTGTCACAAATGGAGTCAAATGACTTGGGTGGGAGGCTAAAACTGACCATGGTTGACATAACACAGTGAGGCTGGAGGAAAGCTGTTAGAAACACCAAGAGTGTCTAAAAAAAAAAGAGAACTTTATTGACTAATAAGATATCTAAGACATCAAAAGGTAGTAAAAGGAAAAAAGCATGGATTCCCATCTGCGCAACAGAAATCTACCAAAGTCAGATTAGTCTCATCACCATCCCAGAACTGAAGTACTAAAGAAATTGCCTGCTGCCCCAAAGTCTTTTAAAAAGCACACTTGAGGCTATACATATACTCCTGTTGAACTTACTCTATTTCTCTAAATTATGTCAGTGGTCAAAGTGGTCATTCCACCTGTGAACTCAAAGAGTAACGCAATGGAGTTGCCATCAATATAGAGAAAGCTGAGCTCTGCAGAATTCAGTACAGTTTTCAGTCATCTGCCTATGACACCCAACTGATGAATCACAGAGCCAAACTTCAGGTGAAGGAGCAGAGAATTATTTAGAAAATCCAACTCTTCCCTCTCCCTTTTAGCCCATGCTTCTCTGATCTGTGCAGGACATATCCCAGTTTTCATAAAAACAAACTTGTTCCTCTGTCTCAGCTATGATTGAGTTCAGTGTCCAGACTGTATTCAAGGTTTCGAAATCCTATACCCTGTCTTCAACAACTGGCCCTCTATTCCACTGCCCTAACCCTCACTGGAGCTTGCCATGTTCAGACAAAAGGAACTCTCCAAACCTGAATTTAGTGATTGGTATGTTCAAACAGTGAGGGAGGAAAACTATAAACCAGGTAAATAAATCTAGAATGTAGAAGGAGGCAATGCCAGCCAGAGAATCAGAGGTATACTCTAATATCCCTAACATTCTTCCTTCTAACTCATCCTTCTCTCAAGCGTTGGCTGTAAGAGGCGCACAGAAATACAGTCTACTTGGAAGTCAAGTGGGACGAGAGGAAGGTTTAAAACCACATTTGTCAAAATTAGGAAAATGTCTGCTGTACAGATCCAGAACTGGAGAGGGGCAAGTGAAGACCAAGGGAGCGCTCAGCCTTTCCTTGTCCACCATCAACTGCTTCTCAAAATCCTGTCTCTTGGGGCTTCTATGGCAGTCCAATAGTTAAGACTTTGCCTTCCAATGAATGGGATGTGGGTTCAATCCCTGGTTGGGGAGCTAAGATTCCACATGCTTCATGGCCACAAAATCAAAACATAACACAGAAACAATATTGTAACAAATTCAATAAAAACTTTAAAAGTAATCCACATTAAAAAAAAAAAAAAACTTAACCAAAAATCATGTCTCTTCCCAACTCCCAAAACGCAGATCATTTCTAGTGTACAACCTTCATGGTGTTAGTTCTTGGTTTCCTCATCTCAAGCCAGACACTGGTACAGTGAAGTCATTTCTCAGTTATCTGAACTGGAATCCATGTTGCCCTTCCAGCAGGCCCAGGATTGGTTTTATTTCCTCAGCTGTCTTCCTTTCCAAGGATTCCCTTGTACTCTTTTATCCAAGTCCTACTTTCAAAAGTCCAGCTATGCCTTCACCTCTTCTAAGCAGCCTTCCTTGGCATACTGAGAGTCTCTGCCCATGCTGGTACGATACCAGAAGAGACCCTATAACTCCATGCTTCTTGGAGTTAGCTCCATGCTTCTTGCCCTCTTACTCTTTGAAGAATATACAGGGAATTCTCATAGTTCCTTGACCTAATGAAATTTACAAAATTCTGAAACCAAAATTGTATCTCTTCTTTACCCTGAGACCTCTAGTTTCAGAGTAAAGTAGAAATAAAATGATGTACCATGAAGTCCAGGGTGATTCCCAGTGCTAACAGAAACCAAAGTCCCAGGGCCAGTAAACCCTTGACTCTAAGTCTTACTTCCCTCATGTTAAAAGATAAGTAATTGCAGTCCCCATCATGTGATATCCATTTTGAAGATGGGATATTGTTGTTGTGCTAGTCACTTCAGTTGTGTCTAACTCTGTGACCCCATGGACTGTAGCCCACCAGGTTCTTCTGTCCATGGGATTTTCCAGGCAAGATACTGGAGTGGGTTGCCATTTCCTTCTCCAGGGGATCTTCCCGACTCAGCGATCAAACCCAGATCTCCTGCATTGCAGGCAGATTCTTTACCATCTGAGCTACCAGCAAAGCCCCAAGATAAGATATACACACACTAAATATAGTGTCTGGTTCAGGAAAGTATTAACTATGTTTTCCCTCTTCCTTCTAGTCACTACTCCCGCCCCATGCCATTTTTCTCACCTACTTTTAATGAAAGCACACTCTCTATTGACACTGACTGCTTTCCACTTTGTTTCTGTCATTTAAGGCCACGACATAACACTTCTAATCAACTATCTAAGCTTACTACATGCATGGCCCACATCCAGTTCTGGAACTGCCTGCCTCCATTGGGCCCCCTGCATTGTGTATGATCAGCAATGCTTTTTCTTTTTAAAATGGGTACCTGCTTTAATATATGTCTGGTTCAAAACTGGCCCTTGCTTTGCCTGCCCAAATCAGTGATCTCTGTGTTCTGAAGACACTGTCAGAATAATTGGTTTTGCACCACAGAGCATGCAAAAGAGACCTAATTGGCGATGACATTTCAGTAGCCAGCAAGTCTTGAAGTCAGGAAGGATTTTTTTTCAGCATCATCTTTATGTTTAATGAAACGTTCAACTCTCTACTTAAGAGTTTTATGTTCTAATTTCCCTAAACTGCATTTCTAGTTTCTACATGTTGCCTGTCTCATGGTGACAGTTTCAGGCATTTTCCCAAGTGCTAATGATACAAAGGATGAATGATAACATGGGTAAATGGCTGTGGAACCAAGCTTTTGAAAAGATAAAATAAAACAAGAAATTGGACTTTTCTAGCTTCTGTTCAATTTCAGTGACATATTTCTTATTAGCTGCTTTTGTTTTTACTCTGTGGGTATTTAAATTTTTGCAAATTGAGTAGTTTCTCCCAGAGAACTACCCACTGAGCATTTTCAGCCATGGCAAACAGCATTCTTCTTATAGGAAGTAGATTATAGCATTGCTCCAGAATAATTGAAAATGCTGTTCAACTGTTAGCTTGGTTCCCGAATGGGCTTTTACTTGCAGGGAACATGGAAAGGCAAGATTGTCTGGAGTGGGCCATTCTTCGCCCTAGGTTATATTTCCAGTAACTCCCCCGATGGCAGTTCACGCTGCTATCTCAATATGTTTTCTACCATTCATGTCTGAGCACATCCTTCCCCTCCCAACACTATAATGGCTCTCCTTACCTTCAAGGCAAAAGCCAAACTTCTAGCTGTGCAGGTTCAGCTACTATCTGCACTTGATGGTCCAACCACACTGAACTAACTCAAAGCTTGCCATACTCTTGCTGGCCTTCAGAACTGATATACATGCTCTCACTGTCAAGAACCCAGAATCCACTCTCTAGGTGCCTCCCCAGTCCTTACCCAGCTCACCATGAGTTCTCTTGAATCCCGTTCACCACTCAGAACTTGACTGTGAGGTCATTTCTACCACACATCTTCTGCCACTCCTGCTAGGCTAGGTGCATCTCTCTATGATCCTCCAGTTCCACGGACCTCCCATAGTCTAACCACACAATAACCCTGTCATGTACTGACCATTTTTTTTTTTTTTTTTGCTACTATCTGTTTCATATTCCTCAGAAGACTGCTCAGGTGAAATGGATGTCTTATTCACAACTGTGCTCTGCAGGAACCAGCAAAAGAATGGCTGACTGATTTGTTGGAAACTGCTGTGCTGGTATCCTTGCCTGGAAAATCCCATGGGCAGAGAAGCCCGGTGGGCTGCAGTCCATGGGGTCGCTAAGAGCCGGACACGACTGAGCGACTTCACTTTCACTTTTCACTTTCATGCATTGGAGAAGGCAGTGGCAACCCACTCCAGTGTTCCTGCCTGGGGAATCCCAGGGACGGGGGAGCCTGGTGGGCTGTCGTCTATGGAGTCGCACAGAGTCAGACACGACTGAAGCGACTTAGCAGCAGCAGTGGTATATTAGGGATATAATACTGAGAATATTACCAAGTAACATATATTATGTGTGTGTGTGTTAAGTTGCTTAAGCCATGTCCAACGCTTTATGACCCCATGGACTATAACTCGCCCATGGGGCTCCACTCTGTCCATTGGATTCTTCAGGAAAGAATACTGGAGTGCGCTGCCACACCCATCTCCAGGGGATCTTCCCGACCCAGGGATCGAACCCGAGTCTCTTTTTTCTCCTGCATTGGCAAGCAGGTTCTTTATCAATAGTGCCACCTGGAAAGTCTGATATATATATTATATATTATGCTATATATAATTAATACCAAGTAATACTAAGAAATATTAGGATCGTTGACTAATTTTGCTGAAAGTAAATCCAGATATTTATCTTATACCCAATTTGCACTTGATTGCTTCATAAATTGTTTCTGTAACAAAAGCATGCAAGGGCTTGCATGCTATAGGGAATCAATACATGCTGTTAGCTATGTGGATCATGGGGCTTCCCAGGAGGCTCAGTGGTAAAGAATTTGCCTGCCAATGCAGGAGTCACGGGAGCCCAGGGTTCAGTCCCTGGGTTGGGAAGATCCTCTGGAGGAGGAAACGGCAACCAACTCCAGTATTCTTACCACAATAATCCCACTGACAGAGAAGCCTGGTGGGCTACAGTCCATGGGGCGGCAAAGAGTCAGACATGATTGAGGTGACTGAGCATGCACTCATGTGGATCATGTTCCTCTCTAAGTAGTTACTCTCTCTCAGTGGCCTATCTGATTGATAAGAGTTTGAGCCACCTAGTTCCTAGTTGTTTTTGCAACCCAGGATGAAACATGATGAAAAATAAATTTCGATTACTATAAAAGAAGAGCTTATTGATCATGAAGACTACGAACATTGGGAGAGTTTACATAGGGAGTGACCAAACATTGCCCTGTGTGTGCTTGGTTGCTCAGCCCTGTCTGACTCTTGGCGATCCCATGGACTGTAGCCCACCAGGCTCCTCTGTCCATGAGGGATTCTCCAGGCAAGAATACTGGAGTGGGTTGCCATGCCCTCCTCCAGGGGATCTTCCCAACCCAGGGATCAAACCCAGGTTTCCCGCATTGCTGGTGGATTCTTTACCATCTGAGCCATCAGGAAAGCCCTAGGCTATTGCATTTTTGGCTTCCCTCATGGCTCAGTGGTAAAGAATCTACCCGTAATACAGCAGAGGTGGATTCAACCCCTAGGTCAGGAAGATACCCTGGAAAAGGACATGGCAACCCACTCCAGTATTCTTGCCTGAAAAATACCAAAGACAGAGGAACCAGGTGGGCTACAGTCCCTGGGGTTGTAAAGAGTAAGACATGACTGAGCAGAAACACACACATTGTATTTTTAGCCATGGGCCCCGTAGGTAAATGAAGATAGAATGTGTCCTTGGCTTTTGTGATGGATCACTACCTTGGAACAAATAAAGGTCATCACTATAGTCACTAGTGGCCACCTAAGTTAAAATCATGATAATGTTCAGGACAATATTCCACATAAACTTAATGACTTATCTAAGCTGTTCAAATGTATGCTTAATACTTGTAGAATTCCACCTGGGTGCTCAGGATTTCTAAAGCAGCAGCTAGACCAGAAGTAGCTGTGAAGGGTAAAAATCAGATCACAGCAATTATCCACTTAATGTGGCATTTATCTGAAATACTAGCTTAGTGCAAGGTCATTTATACTAACCACCATTTATTTCTTGAACATTTTCCTGAAACTAGCAATAATCATAAAGATAATAATTTATTGCAAACGTAATCAATTCAAGAAAGATAATTAGCATGAACAATTGTTGTAGGGCAATACTAGCTGTCCATAAAACATATGCCGAAATCTGTTTCTTGCTCCCTTTGGACGAGATTAGTTACATATGGTTTATATGGTTTGCCTCTTGCAGATGTTGATACTTAAAAAAAATATGAACATTATTAATCTTTTTGTGAAGAACAAAAGAATTAATTGAGAGCCTCATTATCATAGATTATTGAGGTTTTAGATGATAATGGCATTTTATTTCAAAAGTTCATCAAACAGAGGATTTTAATTGTGAGGCTTGACTGACTAATCATGACCACTTTGACTCGTGGTAATTATGCATCAAGATGGAAGTTTTCAATGAGTCTCCTTGAAATTAACGGTACACTCTGCCATTGTGCATTTGATACAGAAAAAAATATGCTCCAGTTCTAATATTTGAAAATGTCAAAAACCTACTTCTAAGCATACTTGTTGTAAAAATACATTCTAAAAACTTTAGAAGTACATAAGCTGAGAAACAAGAATGTGGGAGTGGCTTTCAGACTGTGAGAGGGAAGGGTCATGGGGCCAACTTAAATAATTAACTAACAAGAGAGTCAGCATGTGCTCTGTGCAAGGAAATGTCCTCCAACTCAAAGCAAACGGGTTAAGGTGCACACCAAAGGAGTTCATATGCCCACCCACTGGTTCGAACCACAAGGAAAGCATTCTGCTGTTTCTCTACTCCTCAAGCTCTCCACGACAGATGACTTGGAAGAGAAAGTCCATTCTCACTTCAAAATATTAGACAGGTGACACTGGTACCATGGCCGGCATCACACAGCTGATGGGAGCACACAATGTTCTGCAGAGAAGCTTCTTCTACGCTGCGTGACCTTCATAGTTAGAGCTAGATAAAGATGACAGTGATTTCCCCCGGACGGTAGGTGTCCAATATGCTGGAGAAATAACTTCAGAAAGAATGAAGAGGCTGGACCAAAGTGGAGATGATGCTCAGCTGTGGATGTGTCTGGCGGTACAAATAAAGTCCAATGCTGTAAAGGACAATATTGCATAGGAATCTGGAATGCTAGGTCCATGAATCAAGGTAAATTGGACATGGTGAAGCAGGAGATGGCAAGAGTGAATATCAACATTTTAGGAATTAGTGAACTAAAATGGATGGGAATGGGAGAATTTAATTCAGATGCCCATTATACCTACTACTGTAGGCAAGAATCCCTTAGATTAAATGGAGTCTCCCTCACAGTTAACAAGAGAGTCCAAAATGCAATACTTGGGGGCAGTCTCAAAAATGACAGAATTATCTCGGTTCATTTCCAAGGCAAACCATTCAACACTACAGTAATCCAAGTCTATGCCCCACCTATTAATGCCAAAGGAGATAAAGTTGAACAGTTCTATGAAGACTGGCAAGACCTGCTAGAACTAACACCAAAAAAAAAAAAAAAGATGTCCTTTTCATCATAGGGGATTGGAATGCAAAAGTAGGAAGTCAAGAGATACTTGGTGTAATAGGTAAGATTGGCCTTGGAGTACAAAACAAAGCAGGACAAAGGCTAACAGAGTTTTGTCAAGAGAACGCACTGGTCATAGTAAACACCCTCTTCCAACAACACAAGAGATGACTCTATACATGGACATCACCAGATGGCCAACATAGAAATCAGACTGACAATGTTCTTCACAGCTGACAATAGAGAAGCTCTATACAGTCAGCAAAAACGAGACCTATATCTGACTGTGGCTCAGATCATGAGTTCTTTATTGCAAAATTCAGGCTTATATTGAAGAAATTAGGGAAAAACACCAGACAAAAAAAGTGACGCCTCTGCTTTTTAGTACACTGTCTAGATTTGTCATAGCTTTTCTTCCAAGGAGCAAACAGCAAGATTTCATGTCTACAGTCACTGTACACAGTGATTTTGGAGCCCAAGAAAAAAAAATCTGTCACTATTTCCACATTTTCCCCCATCTATTTGCCAAGAAGTGATGGGGCCAGATGTCATCATCTTGGTTTTTTGAATCTTGAGTTGTAAGCCAGCTTTACCACTCTCCTCTTTGACTTTCATCAAGAGGCTCTTTAGTTCCTCTTTCTGCCATTAGAATGGTATCATCTGCATATCTGAGGTTGTTGTTATTTCTCCCAGCAATCTTGTTTCCAGCTTGTGAATCATCCAGTCTGGCATTTGGCATGCTGTACTCTACATATATGGAGAAGGCAATGGCAACCCACTCCAGTACTCTTGCCTGGAGAACCCCACGGATGGAGGAGCCTGGTGGGCTGCAGTCCACGGGGTCACATATGAGTAAAATAAGCAGCGTGACAGTATACAGCCTTGATGTACTTACACCTTTCCCAGTTTTGAACGAATCCATTGTCCCATGTCGGTTCTAACAGTTGCTTCTGGACCTGCATACAGGTTCCTCAGGAAACAGGTAAGTTGGTATGATATTCTCATCTCTTTAAGAATTTTCCACAGTTTGCTATGATCCACACAAAGGCTTTAACATAATCAATGAATCAATGTATTTTTGGACAGCCATTGCTTTTCTATGATCCAGTGGATGTTGCCAATTTGATCTCTAGTTCTTCTCTTTTCTAAGTCCAGCTTGAACATCTGCAACTTCTTGGTTCATGTACTGTTGAAGGCTAGCTTGAAGAATTTTGAGCATTACCTTGCCACCTTGCCAGCATGTGAAATGAGCACAATTGTACAGTAGTTTGAACATTCTTTGGCATTGCTCTTCTTTGGAATTGGAATGAAAATGGGCCTTTCTAGTTCTGTGGCCACTGATGAGTTTTCCAAATTTGCTGGCATACTGAGTGCAACACTTTAACAGCATCATCTTTTAGGATTTGAAATAGCTTAGCTGGAATTCCATTACCTCCACTAACTGTGTTTATAGTAATGAAAGGCCCACTTGACTTCACACTCTAGGATGTATGTCTCTAGGTGAGCTGACTACACCATCATGTTTAGCGGGGTCATTAAGACCTTTCTTGTATAGTTATTCTGTGCATCTTGTCAACTCTTACCTCTTCTTAATCTCTTCTGCTCCTGTTAGATTTTTGTTGTTTCTGTCCTTTATTCTGCCCATCTTTGCATGAAATATTCCCTTGGTATCTCTAATTTTCTTGAAGAGATTTCTTGTTTTTCCCATTCTATTGTTTTCCTCTATTTCTTTGCATTGTTCACTTAATTAAGGCTTTCTTATCTCTCCTTGCTCTTCTCCAGAATTCTGCATTCAACTGGGTATTTGCCCATGGAATATTTGTTGACACTTTCCTAAACTGTTATATTTTCTGGAACCTTAGTTTCCAGAACTGCAAATAGAGGGAAATTTGGTATCACACAATACACTATTTTCTTTACACCACACACATCCTTCTGAGGAAGGACAAAGAACCCAAGGAATAAAGATCTTAGGTGGGGGATATAGGCTCTGTTAGCTAACATTTGGAGCAAATTTACTCAAAGGCTGAAACATGAGAACATCAACCTATTACAGAAGAGGGAAGAAAATGAATGGAAATTCAAACAGTCTTTGCCTGAGCTGTTTGCATGGAGGTGGAAAGAGGCGATAAAGGATCTGTCTAAAAGCATCCAGGGAAGATATAGAGTTTCTCACTCCATCTCTGTTTTCAGCCATAGCAGCCAGAGGGCACAGAGGTGCCAGGGTAAGGATGAAGACTGGCAAACACTTTTATTAAGAAAAGAGTGATAAGCCCAATTTGAATCAGACAATCAAGTGGACACGGAGTAAAGACTTCTACTAGCCTACACAGTGCTTTTGTGCCTACTGGAAAAGTCATACTCCCATGCCTGGGAATCTGACCTCAGCAAGTTGAGCAAGTTTGTGAGATGGCACAGCTCAGAAGATATGATGTGTGGTAAATTTAAATGACATGGACTCAGTGCTGAGACCACAATTAAACTCCAAGAAAACAGACACATACTTGCTTATCTGTTCAGTTCCCTACTCTTAGTGGGAAGGACAAATAGGCTTACAGCTATAAAGCCAACAGCTCATATTTGACTTGAGAATGTAGCATTTTACATTGAGTCTAACAAATCTTTGTTTTTTTTGGTCCCTATAAGTCACATGGACGTATTCCAGCATGCACCAATACACATTTCCCCCATCAGAGTATACGAGAAGTCTCTGTGTTCAACTCTTTACCTTCTAATCCCAGCCTTCACCTACCCACCACACTCAGAGACATTGGTCTCAGCCTGATCACTCTCAGATCCCTGTGTCTCCAATTTCTGCTCTTTTCCTCACCTCTGGTAGAAGAGAACTACCTCTGGACCTTTTGGCTGACTCTTTATGGCCTCTTGAGCCCACCTCCTGGTTCCTTTCTCAGCTGGTCTCCATTTTCTGACTCGGCTTAAACTTCCTGCTGTACCTCTGACCTCCACAGTGGTTATTTTTCCTAATTATAGTCTACTCAGACTGACCATGGCTGAGCTGTTTTTCACTAAGTCACATCTGACTCTTTGTGACTCAATGAACTAGCATGCCAGGTTTCCCTGTCCTTCACTATTTCCCAAAGTTTGCTCAAACTCATGTCCATTGAATTGGTGATGCCATCCAACCAACTTATCCTTTGTTGTCCCCTTTCCTCCTGCCCTCAGACTTTCCCAGCATCAAGGTCTTTTCCAGCATGGCTGAGTTGGCATTCCCTTAATATCCAACTTTGACAAAGGAGATAGTCCTAAGCTTGACATGCATGGGGTGTCTCCCCCCGGCCGCCACTGGCCTCGGATGCGCGGTGGCTCCACCCAGCTGCCGCCCTGACCTTGGACACCGGGTGTCTTCTCCCGGCCGTCACTGGCCTCAGACGTCGGGCAGCTCTTCCCGGCCGCCGCCCTGACCTCGGACGCGGGGTGTCGCCTCCCGGCCGCCCCTGACCTCGGACACGGGGTGTCTCCCTCCGGCCGCCACTGGCCTCGGATGCGGGGTAGCTCCACCCAGCTGCCGCCCTGACCTCGGAGGCCGGGTGTCTCCTCCCGGGCCGCCACTGACCTCAGTACAGGTAGCTCCTCTCGGCCGTTCCTGCGCCGTCGCAGCCTGGCACTCTAGGCTGCTGTCCCCGACCTCGGACGTAGTGCGCCGGCCCGGCTCTCGCAGCGGACCGCGCGTAGTGCGCCGGCCCGGCTCTCGCAGCGGACCGCGCGTAGTGCGCCGGCCCCATCCGCTGGATCATGGACAAAGCAAGAGAGTTCCAGAAAAACATCTACTTCTGCTTTATCGACTATGCCAAAGCCTTTGACTGTGTGGATCACAATAAACTGTGGAAAATTCTGAAAGAGATGGGAATACCAGACCACCTAACCTGCCTCTTGAGAAATCTGTATGCAGGTCAGGAAGCAACAGTTAGGACTGGACATGGAACAACAGACTGGTTCCAAATAGGAAAAGGAGTGCGTCAAGGCTGTATATTGTCACCCTGCTTATTTAACTTATATGCAGAGTACATCATGAGAAACGCTGGACTGGAAGAAACACAAGCTGGAATCAAGATTGCCGGGAGAAATATCAATAACCTCAGATATGCAGATGACACCACCCTTATGGCAGAAAGTGAAGAGGAGCTAAAAGGCCTCTTGATGAAAGTGAAAGAGGAGAGTGAAAAAGTTGGCTTAAAGCTCAACATTCAGAAAACGAAGATCATGGCATCTGGTCCCATCACTTCATGGGAAATAGATGGGGAAACAGTGGAAACAGTGCCAGACTTTATTTTTTTGGGCTCCAAAATCACTGCTGATGGTGACTGCAGCCATGAAATTAGAAGACGCTTACTCCTTGGAAGAAAAGTTATGTCCAACCTAGATAGCATTTTCAAAAGCAGAGACATTACTTTGCCGACTAAGGTCCGTCTAGTCAAGGCTATGGTTTTTCCTGTGGTCATGTATGGATGTGAGAGTTGGACTGTGAAGAAGGCTGATCGCCGAAGAATTGATGCTTTTGAAGTGTGGTGTTGGAGAAGACTCTTGAGAGTCCCTTGGACTGCAAGGAGATCCAACCAGTCCATTCTGAAGGAGATCAACCCTGGGATTTCTTTGGAAGGAATGATGCTAAAGCTGAAACTCCAGTACTTTGGCCACCTCATGCGAAGAGTTGACTCATTGGAAAAGACTCTGATGCTGGGAGGGATTGGGGGCAGGAGGAGAAGGGGACGACCGAGGATGAGATGGCTGGATGGCATCACTGACTCGATGGATGTGAGTCTGAGTGAACTCCGAGAGATGGTGATGAACAGGGAGGCCTGGCGTGCTGCGATTCATGGGGTCGCAAAGAGTCGGACACGACTGAGCGACTGAACTGACATGCATGAAATAGACACACAATAAGTATTTGCTGAAATACTGTTAAATGAATTGGGTAACTGAATATTGCCAACTGGACTCTGGTTGATCTTACAGACTTTTGGATTTATCTCATTTATTGAGCTTCAATTATGGCTTTGTTAATCAATCTCTCTCCAAACCATATTAGCTGCATGGTTAAGCTTATGATGAGGACAATTTATCCACTGGTGAATGAGAAATGATTGAATTAGCTGAAGATGGCTAGACTAAATTAGCTGAAAAAAAAAAAAAAAGAAGAGCCTCAGACACTTGGAGTTAGTTTGTCATCTCCTGCACAATTCACTGAATCTTCTAGGCCAAGATTTAATCAGAGCCACCAGTGGGATTGAGAACCAAATAACTACCATTAATTGAGCAGGCAATACACTAACTGTGCCTTAGTAAAGAAACCTCACAACTGGAAGATAAGCCTTATTTTGTCCGCTTTTTGGATAAGAAACTGAGGCCAAGACATAAGGAGATTTTGTCAGCATAATGAGGTTGGTAGATGCTACAGTCTGAATTCAAATTGGGTCTGGTTAATTCCAAAGACCACATTTTCTGCATATTTTGGCTTAGCTTCTCTACTGTGGTGAGGCACAGAACAGGGACCCAAACTTTAGAATATAAGAAATCAGAGCTCTGGGTCGCAAGGAACTCATAGCCACATTTGAAACAGGCATGTGGCCAGAAAGAAAGAGATAGAAAGATAGTTGTAAGGTATGAAGTGGTTCACCACCTGGAAGAAACTGAAGGATGGCCATTGCACACTCTCCAGGTCCTTTCTGGTTTTCCCCCTTCTGTTCTGCCAGGCAAAGCCCGGAGATCCCCTTTGGGACCACAGTCTTCAGACACACCATTTCCTGCTGGCTGACTCCCCCTGCTTGACTCTGCTCCCTGCTGCCCAGTCATAGATGTGGGCGAGATTCACTCCACCCCTCTCAATCTCTGGACTTTCTGTGAGCTTCCCAGACCCGCAAATAACAGGCGGGTTCCAGAACTGCACCAATCTGCCCTCAGAGCTGAGCTCCCTGTACTGCTAGTCAGCGAGGTTCTTAAAGTTCCAGATCTTAAACTTGATTACTTTTCTCTCTGTTTAAGTGATATACTATAGGAGCCAGTTTATACTTGATCATGAACCCAGCTACTTGCAATAATCCCATTTCCACCTGTAACAAGGGTGCCCATTTGCTGTGAGGCTTCCAATCAATGCAAACATGTGATTACCATAGGAGAGCTTAGAGTAGGGGAGCTGTAAAAGGGACTTCAAAGCAGTAAGCCATGTCCTTGCCCTCAGGGTTTGAAGGGAAGATTCCAAAAAGTAATTTGAGAAGGACACAGGCAGAACACAACTAAATGGGAGAATGACTGGCAGTGATGGGATGATGATCGTAACAATCGCTCCTTTAATATTTACAATATGCCAACCTCTGGATTAGCTCTAATCCTCACAGCAAAGATATTTTATCTCCACTTTACTGATGAGGAAACTGAGCATGAGAGATGAAAAAACCTCAAGTATATATACGTGTCAAAGTCAGTTTACAAACAGAGGTCCGCAAGCCAGTCCCTGTTCATGTTGGTCCCACCTCACCATGCTGCAAAAAGAGGGTGAACAGAGCTGGGCTTGCACATCTCAGCAGGGTTTTAGAAGGCAGGTGAAGGCATAGTATGAAGCTGGAATGTGCATCTGGACCCAGAAGACTGTCCTAAAAATCAGGCAGAGCAAGTAGGCTTCAGGAGAAAGAATATAAACTGAGAGAGGAAACAGGCAGGGCTGTAGATGAAGGTCAGAACAAACTTCACCCTTCAGTGGCTTTGGGACCCTTCTCTTTTTGCACAGAGAACAAGGGGACACGCAGGTCTGAATCCTCTGATGGGCACAATGCCTGGCTACATGGAGCTCAAGCTGAGGCAGAGAAGATGAACTGCTTTGGCCCAAAGGCAGAGCAATGAGTAAAATTCAGCTCTAATTTCCATCCACTGGAAAGCAGACCTAATCAAACGCCCACCACAGTTTTAAAGAGAATGTTAGTTACAATCCAGAGCTAATTAAAACTTTCCATAAAATGACTCTTTAAAATTTAAGTGGCCTTGAATGCTAACAGCCTGGTCTTGTTTCTAACTGCAGAATTATTATTAACACATTAGCACAGCAATACCAGTCATTGAATTTGCTCAGCAATTTCGAAATAATGATGTTTTGAATGTTTCCAGCTGAAATGATGTGTCCCTTTCAATTCTCACCCAGCAGGTCATCGACTGCTTCCCTACATCACTTCCCCAATACTGATGTCCTCCTCCTTGGAGGTCAACACAGAGCTTCGCAGTTTCTTGAAGCTCTTCTGGCAGACTGCTAAACCCACTCTCTGAGATTCTGGATCTGGGAGATGGAATCCAGGAACAGGCATTTCCAAAAAGTTGCCAGGTGATACAGATGCTGATGGCACCAGGCTTCTCTAGATTATGTTGCACATTTTCCTGTTATTCTTCCCTTTTTATAGATGAGAAGACTGAGTCTCAGATTATCTGATTTACTGAAGATCACAAAGCTGGTAAGAAGCTGTACAGAAATCAGAAATAGGTTGATCTGACATACCTGGACCACTTAGAATTTCAGATTCCCCATCTATGAAAGGGGGATATTGATACAACCTTGCTACAAACCTGTTAAGAGGAACTTAAATAATGAATACTACGTGTGTGCATGTGAAGTCACTTCAGTTGAGTTTGATTTTTGCAACTCTGTAGACTGTAGCCCTCCAGTCTCCTCTGTCCATGGAATTCTCCAGGCAAGAATACTAGAGTGGGTTGCCGTTCCCTGGGATCTTCCCAACCCAGCAATCGAAACCGCATCTCCTGTGATGCCTGCCTTGTAGGTGAATTCTTTACCACTGAGCCACCAGGGAAGCCCAGTGAATAGTACAGCCTGTGGCAAATAGTTGGTAACACATTGAGAGCTTGCTTTCCAAGAATCCTTCAGAACCTTGTGTACAGTGTGCGCCAAATAATGTGGGTTGAATAGAGTGGAATCCATACAATCACTCTAAAATAGATTTCTATTGTTGATGCCATCCAGATGCTCCTGATTTCTCCAGTCCTTATTGAGGCTCTTTAATCATCTGAATAGCTCTGTCCAACAGTTCAAGTTCAAAATCACAGTAATCCAAGTATATTACCCGACCAGTAATGCTGAAGAAGCTGAACTTGAAAGGTTCTAGGGAGACCTATAAGACCTCCTAGAACTAACACCCAAAAAAGATGTTCTTTTCATTATAGGGGACTGGAATGCAAAAGTAGGAAGTCAAGAGATACCTTGAGTAACAGGGAAATTTGGCTTTGGAGTATAGAATAAAGCAGAGCAAAGGCTAATAGAGCTTTGCCAAGAGAACGCAATGGTCATAGCACACACCCTCTTCCAACAACACAAGAGAAGACTCTATACAAGGACATCACCAGATGGTCAACACTGAAATCAGATTGATTATACTCTTTTCAGCCAAAGATGGAGAAGCTCTATACAGTCAGCAAAAACAACACTGGGAGCTGACTGTGGCTCAGATCATGAACTCCTTATTGCCAAATGCGGACTTAAATTGAAGAAAGTAGGGAAAACCGCTAGACCATTCAGGTATGACCTAAGTCAAATCCCTTATGATTATACAGTGGAAGTGACAAATAGATTCAAGGGATTCAATTTGATAGACAGAGTGTCTGAAGAACTATGTTCGGAGGTTCCTGACATTGTACAGGAGGCAGGGATCAAGACCATCCCCAAGAAGAAGAAATGCCAAAAGGCAAAATGGTTGACTGAGAAGGCCATACAAAGAAGAGAAGCGAAAGGCAAAGGAGAAAAGGAAAGATATAAGCATCTGAATGCAGAGTTCCAAAGAAAAGCAAGGAGAGATAAGAAAGCCTTCTTCAGTTTTCAGTGCAAAGAAATAGAGGAAAATAATAGAATGGAGATCTTTCAAGAAAATTAGAGATACCAAGGGAATATTTCATGCAAAGACTGGCACAATAAAGGACAGAAATGGTATTGACCTAATTGAAGCAGAAGATATTAAGAAGAGGTGGCAACAATACACAGTAGAACTATACAAAAAAGATCTTCATGACCCAGATAATCACAATGGTATGATCACTCACCTAGAGCCAGACATCCTGGAAAGTGAAGTCAAGTGGGCCCTAGGAAGCATCACTACGAACAAAGCTAGTGGAGGTGATGGAATTTCAGCTGAAAGTGAAAGTGAAGTCGCTCAGTCATGTCTGACTCTGCGACCCCATGGACTGTAGCCCACCAGGCTCCTTCGTCCATGGGATTCTCCAGGCAAGAATACTGGAGTGGGTTGCCATTTCCTTCTCCAGGGGATCTTGCCAAACCAGGGATCAAACCCAGGTCTCCCGCATTGCAGGCTTTAACCTCTGAGCCACCAGGGAAGACAATTTCAGTTGAGCTATTTCAAATCCTAAAAGATGATGCTGTGAAAGTGCTGCACTCAATATGCCAGCAAATTTGGAAAACTCAAAAGTGACCACAGGACTGGAAAAGGTCACTTTTCATTCCAATCTCAAAGAAAGGCAATGCCAAAGAATGCTCAAACTACTGCACAATTGCACTCATCTCACACGCTAGTAAAGTAATGCTCAAAATTCTCCAAGCCAGGCTCCAACAGTACATGAACCATGAACTTCCAGATGTTCAAGCTGGTTTTAGAAAAGGCAGAGCAACCAGAGATCAAATTGCTAACATCCATTGGATCATCAAAAAAGCAAGAGTTCCAGAAAAACATCTACTTCTGTTTGATTGACTATGTCAAAGCCTTTGACTGTGTAGATCACAACAAACTGTGGAAAATTCTTCAAGGGATGGAAATACAGACTACCTGACCCGCCTCTTGAAAAATCTCTATGCAGGTCATGAAGCAGCAGTTAGAACTAGACACGGAACAACAGACTGGTTCCAAATAAGGAAAGGAGTACGTCAAGGCTGTATATTGTCGCCCTGCTTATTTAACTTATATGCAGAGTATGTCATGCGAAATGCTGGGCTGGATGACACATAAGCTGGAATCACAATTGCTGGGAGAAATATCAATAGCCTCAGATATGCAGATGACACCACCCTTATGGCAGAAAACAAAGAAGAACTAAAGAGCCTCGTGATAAAAGTCAAAGAGGAGAGTGATGGATGGCATCACCGACTCAATGGACATGAGTTTGAGTAAACTCTGGGAATTGGTGATGGACAGGGAGGCCTGGCATGCAGCAGTCCATGAGGTCGCCAAGAGTTGGACATGACTGAGCAATTCAACTGAACTGAACTGACAGTCCAAGTGCCCAGGCTGTAACATGCCATAATTCCTGGGACATACTATTCAATTTCTATTCCAGAAACATAGCATTCACAGAGTTGAGAGTATCGCAGCCATGTTGGTCCCCAACTTTTTGTTTATTTTGAGGTCCAGAGTGAGAATTAATCTAGTTTCCTCATTACCTCCAATTTTAGGCCTGCCTCCTGATGGAGATCTGCAATAGCTAAGTTAAACTTTTATTATTACACTTAAGAGTTTGGCTCCTCATTGCTTCAGTTTTGCTAATTTTACATAACCAAAATATTCTTATATTCTTCCCCATACCTCCACAATACAAAAAAATTAATAAAATCTGCTTTCAATATAGTCTAATTTTTCATGCAAAAAGAAAAAAAAAAAAAAAACCTGAAAAACCCAGCTTCTAGGAACTTACCCTAAAGGTGTATCCCCAATAATATAAAAAATATTTATACCCAATAATATATTTTGGGGGGCTCCTAAATCACTGTGGATGGTGACTGCAGCCATGAAATCAAAAGACACTTGGAAGGAAAGCTATGACAAACATAGATGGCATATAAGACACTACTTTGCTGACAAAGGTCTATACAGTCAAAGTTATGGTTTTTCCAGTAGCCATGTATGGATGTGAGAGTTGAACCATAACGAAGGCTGAGTGCTGAAGAACCAATGCTTTCAAATTGTGATGTTGGAAGAGACTCTTGAGAGTCTCTTGAGCAGCAAGGAGATCAAACCAGTCAATCCCAAAGAAAATCAACCCTGAATAATTCATTGGAAGGACTGATGATGAAGCTGAATCTCCAATACTTTAGGCACCTGATGTGAAGGACTGACTCATTGGAAAAGACCCTGATGCTGGGAAATATCGAAGGCAGGAGGAGAAGGGGACAACAGAGGATGAGATGGTTGGATGGCATCACCAACTCAATGGACATGAGTTTGAGCAAGCTCTGGGAAATGGTGAAGGACAGCAAAGCCTGGCATGCTACAGTTCATGGGGTTGCAAAGAGTCAGAGACAACTGAGTGACCCAACAACAGCAACAAGATAAAAAAGAAACAAACAGCATGTGAGCAAGAATATTCAGTGAGGCATTATCTATTATACCAAAACACTTGGAAATGAATTAAACACTCATTTTTGGACTTTTGGTTGAATAAACTATTATACACTCACATAATGAAGTACTATGCATCTGCAAAAATAAACAAGGAGGCTATTTATGAACTAATATGGAATGATCTTCAGAATACATATCTTTAAGTGGAAAAAAGCTATGTGCATAAGATTATATATAGTATTTTACTCCTTAGGGGGAAAAAATTAGAATAAGAAAATGTGAGTCAGCTATTTTTGCAAAAATAAATACTAGAAGGATAAATAAGCCAAAAAACTAATGAAATTAGTTCCCTAATTAACCCAGAGGGAATGTGTGGGAATAGGGTGCCAGAGTGAGAGAAGAATTGGGACATCTTTGAGTATATATTTTTATATAGTTTTTCTTAGATTCTATGTTTGCATGTTCAAACAATCAAAATATATTAACAGGATAGGAAGAAGGATAAAATTTAATATAAAAAGATAAGTTATCCTTTCTCTACATCAAATAAATATCAAAATTACTCAAAAGATAAATGGGATTTGTTCAAGTAAAATTTGAACACATTACTCCAATACCTTCACTGAGATATATTCTAAAGACAAAAAGAACAGCAAAGAAATCCTGATTTTATTTAGGAGGTGTGTTGTTGGTAGTGGTACTGATTTAACAACTCTGAGACTATTTATTTTTATGTATTGTAGATTTGAGCAAATGAGTAATTACATCATTTGTGCTTGTGCTGGGCACAAGCCAGAATTAAGATTGCCAGGAGAAATATCAACAACCTCAGATATGCATATGATATCACTCTAAAAGCAGAAAGTGAAGAGGAATTAAAGAGTTTCTTGATGAGGGTAAAAGAGGAGAGTGAAAAAGCTGGCTTGAAAGTCAGCATTAAGAAAGCTAAGATCACCTGGAAGAAATGGACAGATTCTTAGAAAAGATCAATCTTCCAAGACTGAACCTGGAAGAAATGGAAATTATGAACAACCCAATTACAAGCACTGAAACTGAAGCTGTGATCAAAAATCTCCCAAAAAACAAAAGCCCAGGACCAGATGGCTTCACAGGAGATTTCTATCAAACATTTAGAGAAGAGCTAATGCCTATCCTTCTAAAACTCTTTCAAAAAATTGCAGAGGAAGGAACACTTCCAAACTCATTCCACGAGGCTACCATCACCCTTATACCAAAACCAGACAAAGAAAACACAAAAAAAGAAAACTGCAGGCCAATATCACTGATGAACATAGTTGCAAAAATCCTCAACAAAATTTTAGCAAACAGAATTCAGAAACACATCAAAAAGCTCACACACCATGATCAAGCTGGGTTTAATACTTTGGCCACCTGCTGTGAAGAATTGACTCATTTGAAAAGACCCTGATTCTAGGAAAGATTGAAGGTGGGAGAAGGGGATGACAGAGGCTGAGATGGCTGGATGGCATCACTGACTCAATAGATATGAGTCTGAGAAAACTCCGGGAGTTGGTGATAAACAGAGAGGCCTGGCGTGCCGCAGTCCATGGAGTCATAAAGAGTCAGACATGACTGAGAGACTGAACTGAACTGATTCCAGGAATGCAAGGATTCTTCAATATACGCAAATCAATGTGATACACCATATTAACAAATTTAAAGATAACAACCATATTATCTCAATAGATGCAGAAAAAGCCTTTGACAAAATTCTGCACCCATTTATGATTAAAACTCTTCAAAAAATGGGAATAGAAGGAACTTACCTCAACATACTAAAGGCCACGTATGATAAATCTACAGCAAACATTATTTTCAATGGTGAAAAACTGAAAGCATTCTCCCTAAGATCAGGAATAAGACAAGGGTGTTCACTTTCACCACAATTATTCAACATAGTTCTGGAAGTCCTAGATATAGCAATCAGAGAAGAAAAAGAAATAAAAGGACTCCAGATCAAAAAAGAAGAAGTAAAGTTCTCACTGTTTGCAGATGACATACTGTACACAGAAAACCCTAAAGATAGTATCAGAAAATCACTAGAGCTAATCAGTGGATATAGCAAAGTTGCAGGATACAAAATCAATGCCCAGAAATCACTTGCGTTTCTATATACCAACAATGAAAAGTCAGAAAGTGAAATTAAAGAATCAATCCTATTCACCATTTCAACAAAAATAATTAAATATCTATCAATAAACTTAGCTAAGGAGACAAAAGAACTGTACACAGAAAATTATAAGACACTGATGAAAGAAATCAAAGACAACATAAACAGATGGAAAGATATTCCATGTTCCTGGGTAGGAAGAATCAATATTGTGAAAATGACTATACTACCAAATGCAATCTACAGATTCAATGCAATCCCTATCAAATTACCAATGACATTTTTCACAGAACTAGAACAAAAAATTCACAATTCATATGGAAACACAAGAGACCCCAAATAGCCAAAGCAGTCTTGAGAAAGAAGAATGGAGCTGGAGGAATCAACCTTCCTGACTTCAAGTTATACTACAAAGCTACAGTTATCAAGACAGTAGGTACTGGCACAAAAACAGAAATATAGACCAATGTAACAAAATAGAAAGCCCAGAAATAAACCCATGCACCTATAGGTACTTTAATTTTGAGAAAGGAGGCAAGAATATACAATGGGGCAAAGACAGCCTCCTCAGTAACTGGTGCTGGGAAAACTGGACAGCTACATGCAAAAGAATGAAATTAGAACACTTCCTAACACCATACACAAAGATAAAACGGACTAAAGACCTACATGTAAGACCAGAAACTATAATACTCTTAGAGGAAAACATAGGCAGAACACTCAATGGGATAAATCAAAGCAAGATCCTCTACCACCCACCTCCCAGAGTAATGGAAGCAAAAACAAAAGAAAGCAAATGGGACCTGATTAAACTTAAAAGCTTTTGCACAGCAAAGGAAACTATAAGCAAGGTGAAAAGACAGCCCTCAGAATGGGAGAAAATAATAGCAAATGAAACAACTGACAAAGGATTACTTGCCAAAATAAACAAGCTGTTCATACAACACAATGCCAGAAAAACAACCAATCAAATCAAAAAATGGGAAAAAGACCTAAACAGACATTTCTCCAAAGAAGACATACAGATGGCTAACAAACACATGAAAAGATGCTTAACATTGCTCATTATTAGAGAAATGAAAATCAAAACCACAATGAAATATCACCTCACACCGGTCAGAATGGCCATCATCAAAAAGTCTACAAACAATAAATGCTAAAGAGGATATGGAGAAAAGGGAACACTCTTGCATTGCTGGTGGGAATGCAATAACTGATTCATTCAAAATTGGGAAAAAAGTATGTCAAATCTGTATATTGTCACTCTGCTTATTTAACTTATATGCGGAACACATCATGCAAAATGCTGGACTGGATGAATCACAAGCTGGAATCAGCACTGCTGGGAGAAATATCAATAACCTCAGATAGATAGAGTGCCTGAAGAACTATGGAATGAGGTTCGTGACATTGTACGGGAGACAGGGATCAAGACCATTCCCATGGAAAAGAAATGCAAAAAAACAAAATGGCTGTCTGGGGAGGCCTTACAAATAGCTGTGAAAGGAAGAGAGGCGAAAAGCAAAGGAGACAAGGAAAGATATAANGAGCTAAAAAGCCTCTTGATGAAAGTGAAAGAGGAGAGTGAAAAAGTTGGCTTAAAGCTCAACATTCAGAAAACGAAGATCATGGCATCTGGTCCCATCACTTCATGGGAAATAGATGGGGAAACAGTGGAAACAGTGCCAGACTTTATTTTTTTGGGCTCCAAAATCACTGCTGATGGTGACTGCAGCCATGAAATTAGAAGACGCTTACTCCTTGGAAGAAAAGTTATGTCCAACCTAGATAGCATTTTCAAAAGCAGAGACATTACTTTGCCGACTAAGGTCCGTTTAGTCAAGGCTATGGTTTTTCCTGTGGTCATGTATGGATGTGAGAGTTGGACTGTGAAGAAGGCTGATCGCCGAAGAATTGATGCTTTTGAAGTGTGGTGTTGGAGAAGACTCTTGAGAGTCCCTTGGACTGCAAGGAGATCCAACCAGTCCATTCAGAAGGAGATCAACCCTGGGATTTCTTTGGAAGGAATGATGCTAAAGCTGAAACTCCAGTACTTTGGCCACCTGATGCGAAGAGTTGACTCATTGGAAAAGACTCTGATGCTGGGAGGGATTGGGGGCAGGAGGAAAAGGGGACGACCGAGAATGAGATGGCTGGATGGCATCACTGACTCGATGGATGTGAGTCTGAGTGAACTCCGAGAGATGGTGATGAACAGGGAGGCCTGGCGTGCTGCGATTCATGGGGTCGCAAAGAGTCAGACACGACTGAGCGACTGAACTGAACTGAACTGAACTAATGCAGATGATACCACCTTTATGGCAGAAAGAGAAGAGAAACTAAAGAACCTCCTGATGAAGGTGAAAGAGTAGTGTGAAAAACCTGGCTTAAAACTCAATATTCAGAAAACAAAGATCATGTCATCCAGTCCCATCACTTCATGGCAAATAGATGGGGAAATAATGGAAACAGTGACATACTTTATTTTCTTGGGGTCCAAAATCACTGTGGAGTGTGACTGCAGCCATGAAATTAAGACACTTGCTACTTGGAAGAAAAGCAATGACAAACCTAAAAGGAGCATTAAAAGGAGACATTACTTTGCCTACGAACGTCCATATAGTCCAAGCTATAGATGTTTTAGTAGTCATGTACAGATGTGAGAACTGGACAATAAAAAGGCTGAGGGCCGAAGAACTGACACCTTTGATCTGTGGTGCTAGAGAAGACTCTTGAGAATCCCTGGACAGCAAGGAGAGCAAACCCAGTCAATCCTAAGGGAAATCAACCCTGAATATTCATTGGAAGGACTGATGCTGAAGCCAAAGTTCCAATACTTTGGCCATCTGATGCGAAGAACTGACTTATTTGAAAAGACCCTGATGCTGGGAAAGACAGAAGGCAGGAAGAGAAGGGGTGACAGAGGATGAGATGGTTGGATGGCATCACTGACTCTATATATGAATTTGAGCAAACTCGGGGAGATGGTGAAGGACAGGGAAGTTTGGCGTGCTGCAGTCCACGGGGTCACAAAGAGCTGAACATGACTGAGTGACTGAACAACAACACATATAGAAGCTTCAAGAAGTTTGCAATTAACTCTCAGATAGTTCAGACAAAAAAGGATCAGCCTGTATATAGTGGATGATTAAGCAGTGAGTTAATAAATTTCTCTTAATAAAAGAAAAAAAAAGGAAAATACTAACAAATGAGAACAGTATGTTTTCCAGTCATCTGCTGGAGCATCCAGATATAGATACCATTATCAACTCATGCCCTCCTTCCATTCCACACAAGAGAAAAACCTGAAAAATCTGCCTTCTCTGAGTTTTAGTTACCTCAAATTGGGTGAATGCCTGTCTCATCATCTGTATAGCTGAACATCAACATCTTATGCTGTATGTTCACAGATTCCTTATTTGATGAAAGGAAAAACAGAACACAGCTGAAAATCCTTTTTGAGACTAAAAATGAAAATCATAAATCTGCATCTCTCTTGTAATTCATTTTCTTGCCTCATTCTCCCAAAGTTTTTTGGTTTCAGTTACATCATGTAAAAACCTTGGGAATCATCACTCCAATACTTATAACAATGACAAAAAATAAAGCTGAACAAACTGAAAATCAACACCATTTCAGATAAGTTCTGATCTTATCTGATTAGGTAAGTTCTGATCTTATCTGATCTTATCAATGTATAATTGAGGTTGCAGGACAAGTCACCACCCCAAAATGCAGAGAATCATGGCCAGAGAATTCTTCAGGAATCCAGGGTATTCTTCTTACCTAGTGTGGAAGCTCTTGGGGTCATAAACTGGTAGAAATGTTTAAATGGCAATTTTGAATGAATTGCTGAAGGTGCAATGTGGATAACTTGAGAGTGAGAAACCCCAGGGGGCTGCATTCTTGGGTGGGTTAAACTTTTGTGGGTTTAACTTCAGGTCCCCATCAGATTTTCATGATGGAGGGCAAAAAAAAAAAAAAAAAAAAATCACCTCATGGTTCAGACAAGAAGAGGGTAAAAGTAAACACTTTGAAATGCACTCTGAGCACTTTCTATAACGAAGACCTACTCTCCAATGAAAAAGAATTTATCAGTACCTTATCTCACCAAGGAAGAAGGGCAGTCACTCAATCTCAGTCCCTTGTAGCCTTTCTATCTCACCTAAAGAAATAGGAGGTAAAACTAAGAAACACTTGTGAGGGGTTTAGCTCAGAGATACAGGTCTGCTGGAAGACTGAGACCTGATTGTAACATTATAGAACATTTTTTCTCCCCCACTCTACCACCACCATCAACAGTGCTCCACTATAATAGTGGAATACAACCCGAAGAGTTGCAAGGCACAGACTCTACTTAAGAAACAGTACTTGGGAAAACCCAAAGACAACAGGGTGGGGGAGGGGGCATCCAAGACACTCCAGAGGAATTCGAAGGCCCTGCACCCACAGCTACATCAAACATTACATCTCCAGATTAATATAAAATCTCACACTAAAGGTTAATTTCCCTCAGCTTTTATTGACCAGTATACCATGTCCAGCTTTCAACAAATATTACAAGTTATGCTAAAAGGCAAGAAAAAGAGTCTACACAGATAAAGCAAGCATCAGAATGAGACTCAAATATGGAACAGGTTTTGGAATTACTAGACTGGGAACTTAAAACACTTATGATTACTCTGTTAAATCCTCTAATGGAAAAAGTAGACATCATGCAAGAAAAGATGGGTAATGTAAGTGGAGAGGTGGAAACTTCAAGGAAGAACTAAAAGGAAATGCTGGCAAACAAAACAAAACACTATAACAGATATAGAATACCTTTAGTAAATGGTTTTAGACAAAGCAGCAGAAAAAAAAAAAAATCAGTGAGTCTAAAGAACATGTTAGCACTTCCCACCTTTGGGCCACAAACACAAAGAGAAAAAAAGGAATCCAAATAAGTCAGAAAATAATACCCAAGAACTACAAGATCACTTAAAAAGGTATATGCTCCTGCTGCTTAGTCACAACAGTCGTGTCTGAGTCTGTGTGACTGCATGGACTGTAGCCTGCCAGGCTCCTTCGTCCATGGGATTCCCCAAGCAAGAGTACTGGAGTGGGTTGACATGCCCTTCTCCAGGGGATCTTCCTGAAACAGGGATCGAACCCAGCCCTCCTGCAATGCAGGCAGATTCTTTACCACTGAGCCACCAGGAAAATCCAAAAAGGTATATAACCTGTGTTTAATTGGAATACTACAAGTAGAAAGAACAAATGAAGTAGAATAAATACAGAAGTAAGAATGACTGAGAATTTCTCTCAATAACACCAGACCAAAGATTCAGCAAGCTGAGAGAACATCAAGCAAAATAAATATAAAAATTCTACACCAAGAAATATCATACTTAAATTTCAGAAAACCAAAGACAAACAAAACATTGAAAGAATCCATAGGGAAAACACCTTCTCATTAGAGGGGAAAAAAAATAAAAATTATTTAGATTTCTTATTAAAAAAAACTATTTAAGAAGAGTGTGGAGTAAAATACTTAGAGTGTTGAAAGAGGGGGAAAAAAAACTCACCACTTGAGAATTCTATATTCAGTGAAATAAACCTTCAAAAGTGAGGAAATGAAGCTTTCTCAAACAAGTAAAAACAGAATTACTTTACTGCCAGCAAATCAGCCTTGTAAGAAATGTTAAAAGAAGTTAAGGATAAGAAAAATGGTATAGCTCAGTTAACGGGACCTACAAAAAGAAGGAAATGCATCAGAAAGGAGTAAATGTATGCTAAAAAACCTTTTGTTTTCCTTATTCCAAATTGATATCATAGATTACTGTTCAAGATAATAATAAATATGCACGTGTGATTATACATATGAATGACAGCATTTTTATAAGGATGGAAGGGAAAGATTAGGATTAATCTGTCATATAAAAGGCAGGAAAAAGGAAGAAAGAAGTACAATAAAAAGTTACAACCACAGTAAATATTATTCAAAGATCACAAGCCCTTTAAGTGTAAATGGTTTAAGTACATCAATTAAAAGACAGAAACTGTCATATCAGATAAAAATCCAGCACCCAACAATATATAGTCTATACGGAATCCACTTCAAACATAAAGACACAGACAGGTTAAAGGTAAAGGATTGGAGAAAGACATAGCATACTAATACTAATTTTTAAAAGAATCTGGAGTAGCTATACTAGTTTCAGACAAGGCATATTTCAGAGCAAGAAACATTATCAAGGCTAAAGAGGGTCATTACATAATAATAAAGGGCTCAATTCTTCAAACAGAGAAGGCAATGGCACCCCACTCCAGTACTCTTGCCTGGAGAATCCCATGAGTGGAGGAGCCTGGTGGGCTGCAGTCCATGGGGTCGCAAAGAGTCGGACACGACTGAGCAACTTCACTTTCGCTCTTCACTTTCATGCATTGGAGAAGGAAATGGCAACCCACTCCAGTGTTCTTGCCTGGAGAATCCCAGGGACGGGGGAGCCTGGTGGGCTGCCGTCTATGGGGTCGCACAGAGTCAGACACGACTGAACTTAGCAGCAGCAACAATTCTTCAAAAAGACATAATCCTTAATGCATATGCATCTAAGAACAGAGCATCAAAATACATGAGGCAAAAACTGACATAACTACAAGGGAAAAAAGGCAAATGTACTAGTATAGGCAGAAATTCAATCATCTTTCATCAGTAGTTGACAGATCTACCAAGCAAAAATCAGTAGGACTATAGTTGAACTAGACAGTATCATCAACTGACTGGACTTAACTGACCTTAATACTTTATCCAATATCAGCAGAATATATATTCTCATCAAGTTCATATAAAATATTCACCAAGATATACCACATTCTGGGTTATAAAATATAGTATAAAAATTTTTAAAGAACTAAAACCATACAAAGTATGTTTTGAGACCACAATGAGATTAAACCAGAAATCAATAATAAAATGACAGCTGGATAATCCCCAAATATCTGGAGACTAAATCACAGATTTCTAAGTGACAAACATATCAAAGAAAGTATCTCAAAGAAATTTCAAAATATTTTGAACTAAATGAAAATGTTACATAAAAATTTGTGAGATGCAGCAAAGTAGTACTTAGAGGGAAATTCATAGCACTAAAATGACTATATGTATAAGCACATATATAAATGAAAGGTGAAAGATGTGAAATCGATAACCAATTTAAAATTCCACTTAAAAACATAGAAAGTATAATAAATCAAGTTGAAAACAAGAAGAATGAGAGAGAAATGATTTAGCTAAACAAGAGGAAAAAAGAGAAATATAAGTTACTGTATCAGATATGAAAGAGGGATCGTCACTATAGATCTCTTGGACATTAAAAGAATAATAAAAGAATACTCTGTACAACTCTATGCCCACAAATATGATAACCTAGATGAAATGGACCAATTCAATTCTATGCCTACAAAGATGATACCCTAGATGAAATGGATCAATTCTTTGACAGACAGCAACTATTAAGACTCACTCATGGAGAAACAGATAATCTGAAAAGGTCTATATCTGTCAAAGAAATTCAATCAATAATTAATAATATTACAAAATTAAGCACCAAGTCCATATGGTCTCCTTGGTAAATTCTATCAACCATTTAAGAGTAAAGCAATACTAGTAAAATAATCTACAGTTAATCTACCTTAAAATGTCAGGCAAATCCCTTTGACATGTACTCTAGAAAATATTTGACTAGTACTCCTCCCAGGGACGGGGGAGCCTGGTGGGCTGCCGTCTGTGGGGTCACACAGAGTTGGACACGACTGAAGTGACTTAGCAGCAGCAGCAGTACTCCTCAAAACTGTTAACCTCATTCAAAACAAGCAACCCGTGAGAAACTTTTTCAGCCAAGAGGAGCCTAAGGCGCCATGACCCCTAAGTGGAATGTGGTGTCCTGAATGGGATCCTGGAAAGGCATTTGGTAAAACTGAGGACATTCAAGTAAAGCACGGACTCAAGTAAGCTAAGAATATTGTGTCAGGATCAGTTCATTAATTGTAACAAATGTACCATAATAACATAAGCAATAAAAGGGGACATTGGGTAGAGGGTATATGGAAACTTTGGATTGTCTTCTCAGTTCTTTGGTACCTCTAAAACTGTTTATAAAGTCTATCTTAAAAAAAAAAAAAAAAATCCTTTCCTTGTTCTCATTGTTTTTTTTTTGAAGAGATTCTGAATCGGGAAAGAGAACTCAGTCCTCACCCTTTGACCTAGTTCTCCTTTTTCTTTTCTGTCCCAAATGGGTCCTGCAGCCGCTCTGTCACATTGTGTCTTGAGCCACCATCCTTGACTCAATCTCTGGGCACCTCTGCTGCTGCTGCTAAGTCGCCTAAGTCATGCCCAACTCTTTGCCACCCCACGGACTGCAGCCTACCAGGCTCCTCTGCCCATGGGATTTTCCCGGCAAGAGTACTGGAGTGGGATACCATCGCCTTCTCCGGGGCAGTTCTAATAGCTCGGAAATTCTATCATTGTGCTTACTTCTTTACAGCTTCTGCTTTCCTAGAACAACACAGAAGATATTTGCTTCCCCAAAGTAGTTTGTCAGTCATTCAAAGGCAGTTTTTCTGAAGGCTTCCTCCCAGAATTAAAATTAGACTAAACAGCCTCTGCTATCCCTCACGTGATACAGATTCTAAATACTTCACCACCCTGGGCACTTTACTGGTCAGGGCATAGATTTCGATTACCATGATATTGAATGGTTTGCCTTGGAAAGGAACAGAGATCATTCTGTTGTTGTTTGTTTTTTTTTTCATTCTGTTGTTTTTGAGATTACACCCAAGTACTGCATACTGCATTCTGGACTCTTGTTTACTATGATGGCTACTCCATTTCTTCTAAGGGATTCTTGTCCACAGTAGTAGATATAATGGTCATCTGAGTTAAATTCACCCATTCCAGTTCATCTTAGTTAGCTAATTCCTAAAAGGTCGACATTCAGTCTTGCCATCTCCTGTTTGACCACTTCCAATTTGCCTTGATTCATGGACCTAACATTCCAGGTTCCTATGCAATATTGCTGTTTACAGCATCTCTGTTCATTTGCAAGTCAAAATGATCAGATAGAATGACCTCTGTTCGTTACCAAGGCAAATCATTCAATATCATGGTAATCCAAGTCTATGCCTCAACCAGTAACACTGAAGAAGCTGAAGCTGAACGATTCTATGAAGACCTACAAGACCTTCTAGAATTAACGCAAAAAAGATGTCCTTTTCATTATAGCAGACTGGAACGCAAAAGTAGGAAATCAAGAAACACCCGGAGTAACAGGCAAATTTGGCCTTGAAGTATAGAATGAAGTAGGGCAAAGGCTAATAGAGTTTTGCTAAGAGAATTCACTGGTCATAGCAAACACCCTCTTCCAACAACACAAGAGAAGACTCTATGCATGGACATCACCAGATGGTCAACACCAAAAACAGATTGATTATATTCTTGGCAACCTAAGTTGGAGAAGCTCTATACAGTCAGCAAAAACAAGACTGGGAGGTGATTGCAACTCAGATCATGAACTCCTTATTGCCAAATTCAGACTGATATTGAAGAAGCTAGGAAAAGCCACTAGACCATTCAAGTATGACCTAAATCAAATCCCTTATGAGTATACAGTGGAAGTGAGAAATAAAGTCAAGGAACTAGATCTGATAGATAGAGTGCCTGATGAACTATGGATGGAGGTTCGTGACATTGTACAGGAGGCAGGGATCAAGACCATCCCCATGGAAAAGAAATGCAAAAAGGCAAAATGGCTGTCTGAGGAGGCCTTACAAATAGCTAAGAAAGGAAGAAAAGTGAAAAGCAAAGGAGAAAAGAAAAGATATACCCATTTGAATGCAGAGTTACAAAGAATAGCAAGGAGAGACAAGAAAGCCTTCCTCAGTGATCAGTGTAAAGAAACAGAGGAAAACAATAGAATGGGAAAGACTAGAGATCTCTTCAAGAAAACTAGAGATACAAAGGGAACTTCATGCAAAGATGAGCTCAATAAAGGACAGAAATGGTATGGATCTAATAGAAGCAGAAGATATTAAGAAGAGGTGGCCACAATACACAGAATAACTATACAAAAAAGATCTTCATGACCCAGATAATCATGATGATGTGATCACTCACCTAGAGCCAGACATCCTGGAAAGCGAAGTCAAGTGGGCTTTAGGAAGCATCACTATGAACAAAGCTAGTAGAGGTGATGGAATTCCAGTTAAGCTATTTCAAATCCTAAAGGATGGTGCTGTTAAAGTGCTGCACTCAATATGCCAGCAAATTTGGAAAACTCAGCAGTGGCCACAGGACTGGAAAAGGTCAGTTTTCATTCCAATCCCGAAGAAAGGAAATGCCAAAGAATGCTCAAACTACTGCACAATTGCACTCATCTCACACGCTAGTAAAGTAATGCTCAAAATTCTCCAAGTCAGGCTTCATTGATACGTGAACCATGAACTTCCAGATGTTCAAGCTGGTTTTAGAAAAGGCAGAGCAACCAGAGATCAACTTGACAACATACATTGGATCATCAGAAAAGCCTGACCATGCCAAAGTCTTTGACTGTGTGGATCACAACAAACTGTGGAAAATTCTGAAAGACATGGGAATACCAGACCACTTGACCTGCCTCTTGAGAAATCTGTATGCAGGTCAGGAAGCAACAGTTAGAACTGGACACAGCACAACAGACTGGTTCCAAATAGGAAAATAATTAGGTCAAGGCTGTATATTGTCACTCTGATTATTTAACTTCTATGCAGAGTACATCATGAGAAACGCTGGGCTGGAAGAAGCACAAGCTGGAATCAAGATTGCCGGGAGAAATATCAATAACCTCAGGTATGCAGATGACACCACCCTTATGGCAGAAAGCAAATAAGAACTAAAGAGCCTCCTGATGAAAATAAAAGAGGAGAATAAAAAAGTTGGCTTAAAGCTCAACTTTCAGAAAACTAAGATCATGGCATCCAGTCCCATTACTTTCTGGTGAACAGATGGGGAAACAGTGGAAATGGTGACAGGCTTTATTTTCTTGGGCTCCAAAATCACTGCAGATGGTGATTGCATCCATGAAATTAAAAGACACTCCTTGGAATAAAAGTTATGACCAACTTACATATTAAATCAACAGCATATTAAAAAGTAGAGACATTACTTTGCCGACAAAAGTCTGTCTAGTCAAGGCTATGGTTTTTCCAGTAGTCATGTATGGATATGAGAATTGGACTATAAAGAAGGTGAGCACCAAAGAATGGATGCTTTTTGAACTGATGCTTTTGAAGACTCTTGAAAGTCCCTTGGACTGCAAGGAGATCCAACCAGTCAGTCCTAAAGGAAATCAGTCATGAATATTCACTGGAAGGACTGATGTTGAAGCTGAAATTCCAATACTTTTGCCACCTGATGCAAAGAGCTGACTCATCCGAAAAGACCCTGATACTGGGAAAGATTGAAGGCGGGAGGAAAAGGGGACGACAGAGGATGAGAAGGTTGGATGGCATCACTGACTCGAGGGACATGAGTTTTAGTAAACTCTGGGAGCTGGTGATAGACAGGGAGGCCTGGTGTGCCACCGTCCATGGGGTTGCAGAGTCTGACACAACTGAGCGACTGAACTGAACTGGGCACTTTTCCATGAACATTTACGTTTGTTAGGGAGAGGAGCCCAGATCTAAATGCATTTTTTCTATTGTAGTCTATTCAGAATTGAGCAGAATATTATTTCTTGGATTGTATTTGCTTTTATCTACTGCTTAAAATATATACTATGTCACTCTGGTTTTAGATTTCCATTTCAAGCACGTGAGTTAAATAATATTGTGTGTGTGTGTGTTAGTCGCTCAGTCGTGCCCGACTCTTTGCGACCCCATGGACTGCAATCCACCAGGTTCCTCTGTCCATGAGATTTTCCAGGCAAGGATACTGGAGTGGGTTGCCATTTCCTTCTCCAGGGGATCTTCCCAACCCAGGGATCGAACCGGGTCTCCTGCAGGCAGATTCTTTACCGACTGAGCTATAAGGGAAGCATTAAGGCTCCTTTATACATTCTCCCACTTCTCATTAATACCACTGCACTGATGAATCTCAAACAATTCTTTTAAATTACATACCTCATCCAGACGTTCTCCTGTTTGAAATCAACAACTGCTTTGGCCAACTTTCTAAATGAACTGACAGCTTACATCAGCAACACAACTGAATAAGACATCCCCTGTCAGGTCCATCTCCAACCATTTGTCATCCATCTTCAAATGAAAGTGTCATTGTGAGAATCTGGGGATCTGGCACCAAATGCTAAGGAAACGGAGAGCAGTCTTGCCCACCCATACACTAGGTGTTAGGCATAGAGACCTCTGGCCCCATATGCTAAGGAAACGGAGAGCAGTCTCGCCCACCCATACACTAGGTGTTAGGCATAGAGACCTCTGGCCCCAGCAGTGGACCCTACAGTGGTTCATGAGTCAGTCCTAGCCCCCTTCAGGTATGGTCCAGGAGACCCTGCAACACACTGGCTTAGTCAATCACCCACAGACAAGAAAGCATTTGCGGAAGTCAAGGTTCCAACAGAGAAGTCCTAACACACTGATAGAGCAAGAAAAGGAAAAACAAAGAGGAATTTGGACATATTGGAAACTTTTTATGCATTATCCCTCCCCAGAGGCATTACAGCCTAGGGCCAAGATTTTCCCAGAGTATGACTTTTCCTTAAGACAAAGTAATGCGAGAGAGTACCCAGCCTCCTCAGTTATGCAGGACATGCCCAAGATACCAGTAATTCTCTCTGACTTCATCCAAAAAAGAAGTGGCAATTATGTGAGGGGATGTACGTGAACCGTGAACTCCCTGATGTTCAAGCTGGTTTTAGAAAAGGCAAAGGAACCAGAGATCAAATTGCCAACATCTGCTGGATCATGGAAAAAGCAAGAGAGTTCCAGAAAAACATCTACTTCTGCTTTATTGACTATGCCAAAGCCTTTGACTGTGTGGATCACAATAAACTGTGGAAGATTCTGAAAGAGATGGGAATACCAGACCACCTAACCTGCCTCTTGAGAAATCTGTATGCAGGTCAGGAAGCAACAGTTAGAACTGGACATGGAACAACAGACTGGTTCCAAATAGGAAAAGGAGTCTCATTTTATATTACAGCATGTTAATCAAAATCATAAGAAAAATATAGATATCTAAGACACTATTTTATATTTTAAACACTGAAACATTGTTTCTGTAAATAATACCAGTGGAAAAGTTGAAGAAAAATATGTGAGATTTTATTGTCTTTAAAGTTTTATGCTTAACTCTATCTTCAGCCCTTCTTGTATGCAAATGCTACTTAATCATTACTTAAGGAACATTAGTATATATCACTGTGATTCCTTCATATTTGTGAATGGAAGAATAACTGTCTTTTTCTATATGAGGTGGGCTTCCCAGGGGCTCAGTGAAAAGAATCTTCCTACTACTGTAGGAGACACAGGAGACACAGGTTTGATCCCTGTGTTGGGAAGATCCCCAGAGCAGGAAATGGCAACCCGCTCCAGTATTCTTGCCTGGAAAATTCCATGGACAGAAGAGCCTGGAGGGCTGCAGTCCATGGGGTCACAGAGTCGAACATGACTGAGCATACGTGCACATATGCATCTATGTGAGGTAGCCAGTTGGGAAGACTTTTCCCAAGCAAGAACAGCACATGAAACTGATCCATCTGGTCCAAAGCTACCCGAGTGAGTTGGTGTAAAATTCAGTTAACTCCATCTTCCAGTGCCTCAGCTGACCCTATCTTATTTAAAGCTGTCTTGACTTCCCCCCTGCTTTTTTTCCCTTCTTATATTTTTACTAGAAAAATAAATACTTCCTCTAGAAGTAAGAAAGAATAAAATTTTAAAAATTTCTCAGTAGTATCTTAGATTACAGAGAGTCAGCTTACCAAATTAGAGTTGTGTTGTCACTGATTGTTTGGTTGCTACAACAAATCTTATAGATTGGCCTACTCATTAAGACCAGTACCTTTTTGAAGGACTAAGTTTGAGTCAAAGAATGGATTAGAGCTTTGCTAAAATATGATATCTCTGTTGTCTCCAGTGCTTTCCTTGCTGTGGTAATTGAAAGTATCTCAGTATTTTTATTCTAATGTACTTTAAAGGAATATTTTTTTCCTTTCTTCATTACTGAATTGATGGTGCAGTCATTTTGTCTCATGGCTTTGAAACAAAGCTTGAATTGATGATCATTTTCTGGTGTAGTGTAAATTTTTAGTTAGGTAGATGGGGAAACAGTGGAAACAGTGTCAGACTTTATTTTTTTGGGCTCCAAAATCACTGCAGATGGTGACTGCAGCCATGAAATTAAAAGACGCTTACTCCTTGGAAGAAAAGTTATGACCAACCTAGACAGCATATTCAAAACTGGGAAATAGTTGGGGAAACAGTGGAAACAGTGCCAGACTTTATTTTTTTAGGCTCCAAAATCACTGCTGATGGTGACTGCAGCCATGAAATTAGAAGACGCTTATTCCTTGGAAGAAAAGTTATGTCCAACCTAGATAGCATTTTCAAAAGCAGAGACATTTCTTTGCCAACAAAATTCCGTTTAGTCAAGGCTATGGTTTTTCCTGTGGTCATGTATGGATGTGAGAGTTGGACTGTGAAGAAGGCTGAGCGCCGAAGAATTGATGCGTTTGAACTCTGGTGTTGGAGAAGACTCTTGAGAGTCCCTTGGACTGCAAGGAGATCCAACCAGTCCATTCTGAAGGAGATCAGCCCTGGGATTTCTTTGCAAGGAATGATGCTAAAGCTGAAACTCCAGTACTTTGGCCACCTCATGCGAAGAGTTGACTCATTGGAAAAGAATCTGATGCTGGGAGGGATTGGGGGCAGGAGGAGAAGGGGACAACCGAGGATGAGATGGCTGGATGGCATCACTGACTGGATGAATGTGAGTCTGAGTGAACTCCGAGAGATGGTGATGAACAGGGAGGCCTGGCGTGCTGCGATTCATGGGGTCGCAAAGAGTCGGACACGACTGAGCAACTGAACTGAACTGAACTAGAGTATATCTATTTTTAAAACTTTTGAAATGTATTATCAGATTATCTTCCAGAATCCTTACCTCGCACTTAGAGTCTCGCCAAGGGTACACACCCTTGGCACAGTCTAACTGTGTAACAGTCGTACATCTAACTGTTTTAGCGTTCTGAAGCATATTAGAAGTTCATGTTACGGTGTACATACTCTTCTACCTGCTGGCCCACACAAAATCAAGTGACCATGAAATATCCCAGGTATTTTTCCAGGGTTTCTTTAAGCACAAAGAATTCAAATTTAAACTTATTTCCTTTCTTTTGTTCACGAGAGTTAAATGTGTTTGAAATATTTCTGTACATATCTGTAGAGCACTGTCATTATGCTTCCTAACAGCTAGATAGGATTTCATGAATAGAGGCAGCACCAATTATTCAAATAGTAGCCTATTGATGGGCACTTAGCTAGTTTTCAGCACTCTGCTATCACCTTGGTGCTGGGGAGCATAACGCTGTAAATCCATCACTTCACATACCTGCAAACGTACCCACAGAAACTCCAAACTGTACAGACCTTGTCCAAGGCTACATGAACCTGTAATGCTCAGAGCTATTGCTGAATTTTCCTTCAAAAGGATTTTAATGACAAATAATCCCATCATGCATGTCTGACTGGCCACTGACAGACTGCCAACAGTGTTGTGATGTTCCCGGTCTTTGCTGATCCCAGAGGTGAAAAACTATACCTTGTGTTTTATTTTATCACTCGTTTCTTACTGTGAGAGAAGATGAAAATCTTTTCCTATGGGTAAGAGCCATTTGCATTTCTTCTGCTGTGCATTCATCTATTTTTCACTTAGGTTTCCATTGTTTTGTTTGCCATTTCATTAAAAATTTTCTTGAGTTCTTTAGGTAAAATAAATAAATAAATAACCGTACTGTAATAACCATTTTGAAACTAAGTATAGCAAATCAACACAGTTTTGGAGTACCTTAAATTTAGACAATGTTATATGTCAGTTATGTCTCAATAAAGCTGGAAAGAGAAGATTGGAAGCTATTTTAATAAATAATGAATAAATGGACACTTTTCTCATTGTATAGAGAACCTTACACTCATGCCAGGGATGCACCATGAACACACTTGGACCCATGTCTTTGGCCCAACTTTGTGTACATGAGCACAATCACAGCTCTCTCAAACAGAAATACATCTCAATATTACTTTCCCCGGAAGAGTTAGTTGAAGTATAAAATAATATTGAATCAGCATTATGGAATCTGGTGGCTCAAAGTTAGCTTTTCATGCCGTGCATAGAACTGAACACAGTAATAAAATAAAACATAATGGAATAACTCCCAGGGGAATATAGAAATTATAGTACTCAGATACAAAAGCTGAAATTAGTTGCTTGCATTTTGTGTTTCCGAGTAAACCTTTCTGAACACTGCAGAGAAATAACTGGTGTTTGAAAAGATGTCTTTACCTGTTTGATCATTCTTTCAAGATCTGCCAATCTGAAGCATCCTTGACTGTCTTCTTGGGAAGACTATTCTAGGTGTATGGTGTACAGGGTCAACTTAGAACCTCTGCACATGCTCAAGGAAGCCACTGAATGACCTGCTCAATGGTTCGACTTTTTTTCCTTTCCAACTGCTAGCATTCAGCTTACATCTCCCCCTCTTCTTCTAAGTCCGCAGCCTTTGTCAACAATGCCATGACATTGTTACTCTATGTCCCACTGTGCTTCAGTGCTATGCAAAAAGTGAAAGTGTTAGTCACTCAGTCGTATCTGACTCTTTGCAGCCCCATGGACTATGGCCCACCAGGCTCCTCTGTCCATGGAGTTCTCCAGGCAAGAATACTGGAGTGGGTTGCCATTCCCTTCTCCTGAGGGTCTTTCCAACCCAGGGATCGAACCCAGGTCTCCTGCATTGCAGGCGGATTCTTTACCATCTGAGCCACTGCATTATTGTTAATACCTATGTCTCTCTCGTTCTTCCCTACCTACCCAGATCCTTCTGTTTGACTGGTAGTTTTAATTGTTTATTAGTCAACCATATATTTGCCTCTGCTGATGTCATAGGGATAAATATCACTTAAAGATATTGTTGCCCTTTGGAGCTGTGTCCTAAATCTCTTGCTTGTTCCTCTTTCCACTAGGACTCAAAGGAGACTCAAATAGAATGTTCAGCAGTCTTTCTGAAGCTACCAAGTGGATACCAACTAAATGCTGACCTAGGCCAAGTCCACAAAACTCCAGAATAATAAAGTTGATGCATTCTGACACATAATCAATCTCATTTGATCACAGCCATGTATCTGAGTGTGCAGAAAAATGCTTGTCTTGAAACAACTGACCAAATATTGGATTTGGGACAGTTGGTGGCATATCCAGTTTTATCATTCACCTCTAACCATGTGTTATGGAGAGAGAAAGATTAGTTTCTTCTTTTATAAATAATTTGAGGGGAAAATGTAGCTGGATACTTATGCTGCTGGAAACCTTAGTTGGTTCCAAGACACAGGATGAATTTTTGTGGTGTTTGACCGCCTATCCATCTCTGTCTAAGCTTGTGGGAGCTGAAGCTGTCTAGCTGCTAAGTTGTCTTTCTGAACAACTTCCAGTCATCCTTCTTTGCAGACCCAGAGGCAGCTCTGATAGTTCAAAAAGACAAATGCTTTCTTGAAGAGGTCTCTGCCATTTCTTCCCAAACTGGCAGTGCCTTTGTTAGAAGCAGGCTCCCTAAGCTACTGTCTCTTCCTGCTCTTCTGGCTGGGAGGCCTGCCATGTAACCCTCCCTGCCCCTTGTGGCTAAGCTCCAAGGGGCTGTGATTCTGCTACCCTCGTGGAAATGTACTTTCAGCAATTAGACTTGCAAGCCTAAAGGATCCTGGGCAGATACAGATGATGCTTCAGAAATGTTGATTGTTACTGAAATTTGTTTTCATGCCTTGCCCAAAGAAACAGAGGGTGGGAAATTGATCTAACCTTGTGATTCAGATCAATTGGTGTGCCCTGGTAAACTAAGTGGAGAGAGTCTCAGGCCATGTCTAAGCTTAGGAGCCTGATCAATTAGAGATGGCTGCCAGGGGCAGGAACCGGCCCCACAAAGTACCGGAGTGACGTGCCACCACAGAGAGAGGCTTCCTTGGGCCATGCAATGATTGAGGAACATAGTAAACATACTCAGCCCTGTCCCAAGTCACAGAGGAGCTCTAACACAGGAGGAAATGCTCTCAAAAAGAGTGCTCACAGAATAACAGGACATGTCCTACCATTCAACAGGTGTCTGTGATGGGGTTTATTATGGTCCCTCTTTTAATTCACTCACACACACACACACGCATGCATGCATCCTAAATAACACAAATGTTTCAAGTAGATGGTCCATACTGTGCAGTTCCTGTACTACCTGAAAATCCAGTGTTTCTCAAATTTTAATATACATGCCAACCACATGGGGAAGAGATTCTGTTTCAGTAGCAGGTGTGAATTGGGACTGAGTTCTGTGTTTCTAATAGGCTCCCCAGTGACATTCATGCAGCTGATCCATGAACCACACTGTGCTGCACACTTCTCAACTCACAAACAGCTTCACACTCCTCTAAGGATAAGGATGAAAGTTATCATGGCTGACAAGACCCTGTATGATCTTTCTGTGTGTCACTCAGCAGTGCCCTCTTCCCACCATGCCTTACCTTATCCTCCCAAGAGCACCAGCATTCGGCTCTACTCCATCCTTTCTACTAGTCAAGCCCTGCTCACCTCAGGGCCTTTGCACGTGCTGCCCCTTCTGTCTGGGATGCTCTTTTCTCCCCACTCACCTGGATAAACTCAGATCTCCACTCAGACATCACTTCAGGACAACCTCCCTGACCTCCCTAATGAGAATAATTCTATGAGCTTCTCTCACAAAACATTTTCACCTTCAATTTGGTGATTATCAGTTGACATCTGTCTCCCTTGTTGGAATAAAACCTCCATTAGAGCAAAGATCTGTTGGGTTTTCTCACTTGTATATTCCCAGAACTCAGCACACATTTTTTGCTTCAATTTCTAGACATTAATTTTCTTGGAAGTAGAAATCCTTAGAGTAGGTTTTTCAGGAAAATGAAGTCTTTTATCCTCTAAACGGCCCTGTGTGGGCACTAGGCTGGGAACAGAAGGTAAAATGATATTACCACTGCTTAGTAAGAAATGTGTTCTCTGGCCACAAGTTAAAAGATGGTCTGGGCTACTTCAGAATGTTACTGATTTACCCATCTGTTCAACCCTCAGAGAATAAGGACAGGATCCTATGGCTCTGCACATCAGTTTCCGGTAGGCTTATCTAACTGCCCTCCAATCACTACCCTACTACTGGCCTAGAAATTCTTTATGAACAGAAATTGGGTCTTTATTTCTGCTACTCTGAGTCCTACACACAGAAGAAATTTAGTAACACATGAAGCTAAATCAAGTCTGGAAACATTTACAGGAAAACTCTGGATCCACAGGAGTATATAGTTTGGCCCACCAGTATCTCCCCTAAGATTGCCAGGGTAAAATTGTGATCATCTGATACCCAGATGGCCAAAAAGCACATGAAAATTGCTCAACATCACTAATTTTTAGACAAATGCAAATCAAAACCACAATGTGGTATCATTCCACACAAGGAATGGTCATCATCAAAAAGTCTACAAACAATAAATGCTAGAGAGGGTGTGGAGAAAAGAAGACCTTCCTACACTGTAAGTTGGCACAGCCACTATGGAGAACAGTATGAAAAGTAGTAGTAAAAGTGTTAGTTGCTCAGTTGTGTCCAGCTCTTTGCAACCCCATGGACTCTCTCCTGTCCATGGAATTCTCCAAGCAAGAATACTGGAGTGGGTTAGCCATTCCTTTCTCCAGGGGATCTTCCCAACCCAGGGATCAAAGCCATGTCTCCTGCATGGCAGGTGAATTCTTTACTGTCTGAGCCACCAGGGAAGCCCATGGAAAATAGCACAGAATTTCCTTAAAAAACTAAAAATAGAGCTACCATACGATCCAGAAATCCCACTCCTGGGCACATATCCAAAGAAATCAACTGAAAAGGAACATATACCCCAGTTTTCACTGCCTCACTGTTTACAATAGCCAAGACATGCAAGCAACCTGTGTCTATGGAAAGATGAATGGATAAAGAAGATGTGGTGTGTGTATATATATATATATACACATACAATAGAATATTACTCATTCATAAAAACAATGAAATAATGCTATTTTCAGCAACACGGATGGACCTAGAGATTATCATACTAAGTCAGACACAGAAATATCATATGTTATCACTTATACATGGAATCTAAAAACATGATACAAATGAACTTATTTACAGAACAGAGAGACTCACAGACCTCAAAAACAAACTTATGGTTACCAAAGGGTAAAGGCTGGGGAAGGATAAATGAGTTTGGGATTAACATATACACACAACTATATAGAGAATAGATGATCAACAAGGACCTACTGTATAGCACAGGGAACTCTATTCAATATTCTTTGATAACCTACATGGGAAAAGAATCTGAAAAAGAATGGAGTTCTGCATAAGGATAACTGAACCACTGTGCTGTACACCTGAAACTAACACAATATTGTAAATCAACTGTACCCCAATATAAAAAAAAAACACAAATTTTAAAATTGCCCTGTGGTTCAGCAGTCAGAGAAGAAAAACAAATAAAAGGAATCCAGATTGGAAAAGAAGTAGTAAAACTCTCACTGTTTGCAGATGACATGATCCTCTACATAGAAACCCTAAAGACTCCACCAGGAAATTACTAGAGCTAATCAATGAATATAGTAAAGTTGCAGAATATAAAATTGACACACAGAAATCCCTTGCATTCTTATACACTAACAATGAGAAAACAGAAAGAGAAATTAAGGAAACAATTCCATTCACCATTGCAATGAAAAGAATAAAATACTTAGGAATATATCTACCTAAAGAAACAAAAGACCTATATATAGAAAACTATAAAACACTGGTGAAAGAAATCAAAGAGGACACTAACAGATGGAGAAATATACCATGTTCATGGTTCAGAAGAATCACTAGAGTGAAAATCAGTATACTACCCAAAGCAATCTATAGATTCAATGCAATCCCTATCAAGCTACCAATGGTATTTTTGAGAGAACTATAACAAATAATTTTACAATTTGTGTAGAAATACAAAAAACCTTGAGTAGCAACCTGCCTGACTTCAGGCTATACTACAAAGCAACAGTCATCAAGATAGTATGGTACTGGCACAAAGACAGAAATATAGATCAATGGAACAAAATAGAAAGCCCAGAGATAAATCCATGCACCTATGGACACCTTATCTTTGACAAAGGAGGCAAAAATATACAATGAAGAAAGGACAATCTCTTTAACAAGTGGTGCTGGGAAAACTGGTCAACCACTTGTAAAAGAATCAAACTAGAAAACTTTATAACACCATACACAAAAATAAACTCAAAATGGATTAAAGATCTAAATGGAAGACCAGAAACTATAAAACTCCTAGAGGAAAACATAGGCAAAACACTCTCTGACATAAATCATAGCAGGATCCTCTATGCCCCACCTCCCAGAGTAATGGAAATAAAGGTAAAAATAAACAAATGGGACCTAATTAAACTTAAAAGCTTTTACACAATGAAGGAAACTATAAGCAAGGTGACAAGACAGCCTTCAGAATGGGAGAAAATAATAGCAAATGAAGCAACTGACAAAGAATTAATCTCAAAATATACAAGCAACTCCTGCAGCTCAATTCCAGAAAAACAAACGGCCCAATCAAAAAAACAGACATTGCTCCAAAGAAGACATATAGATGGTTAACAAACACATGAAAAGATGCTCAACATCATTCATTATCAGAGAAATGCAAATCAAAACCACAATGAGGTACCGTCTCATGCCAGTCAGAATGGCTCCTATCAAAAAGTCTACAAACAATAAATGCTGGAGAGGGTGTGGAGGAAAAGAAACCCTCTTACACTGTTGGTGGGAATGCAAACTAGTACAGCCACTATGGAGAAGAGTGTGGAGATTCCTTAAAAAACTGGAAAAAGAACTGCCATATGACCCAGCAATCCCACTGCTGGGCATACACACCGAGGAAACCAGAATTAAAAGAAACATGTGTATCCCAATGTCCATCACAGCACTGTTTACAATAGCCAGGACATGGAAGCAACTTAGATGTCCATCGGCAGACGAATGCATAAGAAAGCTGTGGTACATATACACAGTGGGATATTACTCAGCTATTAAAAAGAATGCATTTGAATCAGTTCTAATGAGGTGGATGAAACTGGAGCCTATTATACAGAGTGAAGTAAGCCAGAAAGAAAAACACCAATACAGTATACTCTCATATATATATGGAATTTAGAAAGATGGTAATGATGACCCTATATGCGAGACAGCAAAAGAGACACAGATGTAAAGAACAGACTTTTGGACTCTGGGAGAAGGCGAGGGAAGATTTGAGAGAATAGCATTAAAACATGTATACTATCATATGTGAAATAGATTGCCAGTCCAGATTCAATGTATGAGACAGGGCTGGTGCACTGGGATGACCCTGAGGGATGGGATGGGGAGGGAGGTGGGAGGGAGGGTCAGGATGGGGAACACACATACACCCATGGCTGATTCATGTGAATGTATGGCAAAAACCACTACAATGTTATAAAGTAATTAGCCTCCAATTAAAATAAATTTTAAAAAATTAAAAAGAAATAAAACCCTTAAAAATAATTGCTCTGTGGTTGTATGAGTTATCTAAACTGTCATTTTCCCTTTTTTTACACTGGATTTTGGAAAGTTTGACATTAAATTCTGTGGAACTGATTCATGCTTTATGACAAGAATTTATTTGTTTTTTTCTCTTTCCAGTCACATTCATTTTTTTTTTTAATTTTTACTTTATTTTACTTTACAATATCGTATTGGTTTTGCCATACATTGACATGAATCCACCATGGGTGTATATGAGATCCCAATCCTGAATCCCCCTCCCACATCCCACCCCATTTCCTCTCTCTGGATCATCCCCGTGTACCCGCCCCAAGCATCCTGTATCCTGCATCGAACATAGGCTGGTGTTTCATTCTTACATGATAGTATACATGTTTCAATGCCATTCTCCCAAATCATCCCACCCTCTCCCTCTCCCAAAGAGTCCAAAAGTCCGTTCTATACATCTGTGACTCTTTTGCTGTCTCACATACAGGGTCATCAGTGCCATCTTTCTAAATTCCATATATATGTGTATGACAAGAATTTAAGCTAGTATCTCAGCTTCTTTTCAGATCAAAAGCGGAATTTAGGAAGAAGCAACAAATATTTAGTGAGATGTCTATTAATGATCATGATGTTGTTAATGCTCAATACATGTTAACTGTAATTTTATCCAAAATGCTATAGTACCCCCATTTTAAGATGAGAAAATTGATTATAAAGCTTACCCAAAGTCATAGATCTAATCTCTGGTCTAGACAAAGAAACTGAGGCTCAGAGAAAATGACTAGGTCAAGTTTGCTCAGTCTTTCAGTGACTGTATTCACTTCCTAAAACTGCCTCAACACATTATCACAAACTGGGTGGCTTAAAACAACAGAAACTTATTTCTCTCTCAGCTCCGGACACTGCAAGTCCTAAAACAAGGTGTTAGTAGGGCCACATCCATTCTGAATCCTTCTCATTTCTCCCTTTTGGTGGCTCTGGCAGTCCGTGGCATTCCTTGGTTTGTATTAGCAGCTTCACCACTCCAATTTCCGTCCCGGTCTTCACATGGCCTTCTTCCCTCTGTGTGCCTTTTCTCTTCTCATAAGGGCATGAGTCATTACTGTGACCCACCCTAGTCCAGTGTGACCCTGGTTCCAGGTAAGGTCACATTTAGAGGCTCTGGGTAGACATAAATTTGGGAGAGGCATACTTTCAACCCACTACAGTGCCAGCTAGTACTTAAAGTGAGACCTAACTTCACGCAGTCTTCTTCATACTACACCAAACTAGCTACTTCTAAGATTCCTTTGTCTTAGAGGTACTTCCCACAATGCCTCACACCTCACTGATCCTCTCTATGAGGAAGATGACTCTGGCAAACTCGAGAGTTAATTTGGCAGCTTCTCTTACAAGTGGACGGGTGCTTTATCTGTAAAGAGGATATGCTGAATAGTCGATTCGGAGCAGATGTAATTACTGAGTTTAGGTTTGACAATGAATTATGTTTTGAGAAGCCAAATATTCAGAGAATAGGGCTTGGTTTAGTCAGTGTGGAACTTCTACCCTCACAGCAACAGCCTCTTCATCCATAATCATTTTCCCTCCACCCAGCATCCCAACCCCACTGGCAAGAAGAGTGCTTACCTTGCAGAATATCCCCTCCCTTGCAAGGCCAGAGTGATGCTGCCTCCCAATTGCTTGTTTGATGTTAACATTATTCTGAGAATTACATCTCATCCAACATGATATTTTAATGAGCGTTTGTCTGTTCTAGTTAAGTCAGTTGATGCTGAGCTAATGAAACACAGGAATGGGGAGAGCTGGTCCTCAGTAATGTAGGCTGTTTTTGTAAATCCCCTAGCTTGGAACAGTAGTTCCCTTAGCCTCTCTATTCACCCAGCAGTAAGAAGTTGCAAATTCTGAGAATACATCTCTGGCAATGTTCTTTTCTAGGTGTGATCCTCATGTGTGTGCACTTTCTTGTGGGGAGGAAGGCGAAAACTCTTATCTAGGACCTGGATAAATCAGCCATGCTACAGGACAGAAGAACTGGGCTGCCTTAAGAGGCACGTGGGCAGGACTTACATTAGGATTCTGGGTTAGCTAAAGAAGGATGGCAAGAGTGGGTTGGAAAAAAGACAACTTGGCCACTTCCTGAGTGGGTGGGCTGCAGGGAGGTAGCCCTTGGAAAAGGGGGAGCATTGCCAGCAGTTGGTAGAGAAGTCAACTAAGAAGGTTCATACACTCCATCTACTGGCCGCCTCTTCTTCCCACACCCTCCTCCTGGCCTTGATGACACCTGTTTTTCCTGGTGACTGATTCCTTCCTTTTTTTGGACTCTTTTGTTGACCATGATGGCTACTCCATTTCTTCTGAGGGATTCCTGCCCACAGTAGTAGATATAATGGTCATCTGAGTTAAATTCACCCATTCCAGTCCATTTTAGTTCGCTGATTCCTAGAATGTCGACGTTCACCCTTGTCATCTCTTGTTTGACCACTTCCAATTTGCCTTGATTCATGGTCCTGACATTCCAGGTTCCTATGTAGTATTGCTCTTTACAGCATCGAATCTTGCTTCTATCACCAGTCACATGCACAACTGGGTATTGTTTTCGTAGGAGAGCGAAAAAGTTGGCTTAAAGCTCAACATTCAGAAAACGAAGATCATGGCATCTGGTCCCATCACTTCATGGGAAATAGATAGGGAAACAGGGGGAACAGTGGAAACAGTGTCAGACTATTTTGGAGGGCTCCAAAATCACTGCAGATGGTGACTGCAGCCATGAAATTACAAGACGCTTACTCCTTGGAAGAAAAGTTATGTCCAACCTAGATAGTATTTTCAAAAGTAGAGACATTACCTTGACGACTAAGGTCCATCTAGTCAAGGCTATGGTTTTTCCTGTGGTCATGTATGGATGTGAGAGTTGGACTGTGAAAAAGGCTGAGTGCCGAAGAATTGATGCTTTTGAACTGTGGTGTTGGAGAAGACTCTTGAGAGTCCCGGGCTTCCCTGGTGGCTCAGAGGTTAAAGCGTCTGCCTCCAATGCGGGAGACCTGGGTTCGATCCCTGGGTCGGGAAGATCCCCTGGAGAAGGAAATGGCAATCCACTCCAGTATTCTTGTCTGGAGAATCCCATGGACGGAGAAACCTAGTAGGTTACAGTCCATGGGGTCGCAAAGAGTCGGACACGACTGAGCGACTTCACCTTCACCTTCACCTTGAGAGTCCCTTGGACTGCAAGGAGATCCAACCAGTCCATTCTGAAGGAGATCAGCCCTGGGATTTCTTTGGAAGGCTGAAACTCCAGTACTTTGGCCACCTCATGCGAAGAGTTGACTCATTGGAAAAGACTCTGATGCTGGGAGGGATTGGGGGCAGGAGGAGAAAGGGACGACTGAGGATGAGATGGCTGGATGGCATCACGGACTCGATGGACATGAGTCTGGGTGAACTCCGGGAGTTGGTGATGAACAGGGAGGCCTGGCATGCTGCGATTCGTGGGGTCGCAAAGAGTCGGACGCGACTGAACTGAACTGATTCCTTTCTTTGGTGACAATCTCCATTTTAATATTTCTTCTGTGGTTCTTGGCCTTTGGATGATATTTCTTTATAAGGAGGTATTGGCACCTCCTTTATGAGACTCATTGATCACTTATACTTTACTATAAATGTTAGATCCTTGAAAGTAAGTTCTGATAAGCAAAGAGTTGGAAATTACAAAAGCAAAAGAAAAGGTGTCACATTTGGCCCCAAATAAAAAACCTTTTGATACATGGAACCAAATAATGGCTTCAATATTATTCTGTTTGAGGCAAGGAGAGCTTCAACAGATGTAGAAGGAAAGGAAAAAAGGATGAGAAGAGAAAGAGAAAAAGAGGGAGGAAGCAGGGCATCCCAGAGCATTATAAACACCTTTGAAGCTGATCAGAAACCCTGGGCCCTCTGAATGACCCAGGCAGCATCTCAGCGTGGTTACCAAGAGGGTCAGCAAGCTCTTGTATAGCAACTGCACTGCCAGAGATAATGACCCTAATGATTTAGACTCTGGATTCTGGGGGTCACAGAGACTTTGGTTTCAATCATGGCTTTTCTCCATTACAAATGTGCAAATTGGGGATGGTTTTTCACTTTGCAGAGTCTGACTTTTTCATCTGGAAAATAGGGATAATAACAGCCTTTGGGAGAAGGTTAAATGAATGCCTAATACTTGGAAAGAGTGCCCAGGATAGCACTAGGGGAAATGCCAAGTGTTTGTTACTATTTGTACCAAGCAGCATGTGGCAGAGCAGGAAGGTTTTGGACGCCCTCCCCCACCACCCTAGAAGTAACTGCTTCCCTTAGATGGCCCAGCACAGGCTCAAAGCTCAGGCTTAAAGGCTGGCCCTGTGTTCCCCGCATGGCTGATTAGTTTCTCTTTCTGAAGCCTTGCTTCCTTCATCCCAAGGATTTACAGGCTGCATGCGGTGCCTTTCGTTCCTTCCTCTTGGCCTGATCCATCTGCACACACACTGGCAGCAGCAAATGTGTGCCCTGAGTAGGAACACGGCAGGGAAACGAGATTTCTTGATGCTCTTGAGCTTCTTGCCCAGTAGCTCCAGGACTTCAGGCCATTGCCAAGTATCTCTGCTTCTTGACTCTCTGGCTTCTCCTGGGCTTATTATTCTGGTTCTTTTGCAGTATGCTGCCTCCAAACAGTGCTGCTCCTCAAATGCAGTTGGGGATTTGAGATGACAAGCCCAGGGAAGCTGAGGGGATCATGTCTGCTTGAGCTAATATTGTGCTGGCAGGTCAGAGACTCAGAGAGTAGACAAAGTAGTGGTTCGAAAAGTGGCAGCCTTTCTCTTTTTCTGAAACTACTTGCATTTCTTAAGCCGGGTCTCTGAGGGCCTGGAAACATCCTTTTTTACAGACCCCATCAGTGATTCATGAGAGCATTTGTCCTAGATTTACTTGGCTCTGCAGCTGAAAAGTGTAGCGGGCAGAAAGCTAACTGTGGAACAGTTAAAGAGTTTACCTCCTGACACCAGCATACATTTTCTTTTCTAGCTGAGGACCAATTATATAATGAACTATATGGGAAAACATCACTAGGAAAGAAACAAAATGCCTAAGTTTAGATTCAGCCAGCCAAGAGGGACCTGTTGCAGCCAGGGATGGAGTAAGCACTGGCAAGATAAGGAGATGACTTGAGGACAGAAAAGCGTCCTGGGGCTTGACATTCGTCAACACCTGGGGCCCAGTCTAGCTTGTCCTGCATCACTTTGTGACCCTGGGTAAGTAGGTCACTTGATCTCTTTGGGCCTCAGTTTCTTCATCTGTAAAGGAGAGGGCTGTACATACCAGCCTAGATCCCTTACAATACAAACATGCTTCAAGGCAGTCAGCAATCCTGTTGGCCAAAGACAGGTGAGAATGGGACTTGTGTGCCAAAGCCTTTGACTGTGTGGATCACAATAAACTGTGGAAAATTCTGAAAGAGATGGGAATACCAGACCACCTGACCTGCCTCTTGAGAAATCTGTATGCAGGTCAGGAAGCAACAGTTAGAACTGGACATGGATAATGATGCTAAAGCTGAAACTCCAGTACTTTGGCCACCTCATGCGAAGAGTTGACTCATTGGAAAAGACTCTGATGCTGGGAGGGATTGGGGGCAGGAGGAGAACGGGACGACCGAGGATGAGATGGCTGGATGGCATCACGGACTCGAGGGATGTGAGTCTGAGTGACCTCCGGGAGTTGGTGATGGACAGGGAGGCCTGGCATGCTGCGATTCATGGGGTCGCAAAGAGTCAGACGCGACTGAGCTACTGAACTGAACTGAACTGATTCAACATGACTTTGTTTTAGATAGAACATTCCTAAAGTTTTCTGTATTAATGCCTGTGTGCTAAGTCGCTTCAGTCGTGTCCAACTCTTTCTGACCCTATGGACTATAGCCCTCCAGGTTTCTCCGTCCAAGGGATTCTCCAGGCAAGAATACTGGAGTGGGTTGCCATGCCCTCCTCCAGGGGATCTTCCCAACCCAGGGACTGAACCCATGTCTCTTTATGTCTCTTGCATTGGTAGGTGGATTCTTTACCACTAGCACCACCTGGGAAGCCTTTGGATATTAATAAACACTATTAGATATATTAAATATACTTAGGGAGTTGTTTCTAGAGACCAATTCTTTCATTTTAAATTGCTACCATCTGGTAATGGGTGTGTGTCTTTTCTGGTGGGGAATACACAGAAGCCTGGTTAGCCTATGGGCAGAACTCTTAGAGGCAGGAGATGGAGGCAAGAGGGTGTACAAGTACACACACACGCACACACACATACACACATATACACAGACAATCCACACCAGCAAGTATTATTCAAAAGGTGGCTTACTTTCATCAAACAAAAATTTCTTAGAGATTACTGATAATAAGGATAGACATTCACCTGAATGAGGACCCCTTTAAGGACACTCATCCTCAGGAGGCAATCTCCCACTTGCCCACTGGCAGGCCACTATTCATAGCTTTGAAGTCTGTGTTTGAATATGTAGATTTTTTTCCTTCCTTCCTAACCCACCATGGACTCTTGCCCAACCTAGCTGCCTCTGCTCCTTGTCCAGGCCTGTCCTTTCCACAGGGTATCTATGGATGGAGAGACTTCCCAGAGAATAGGGCTACAAGTAGAACCACAAAATTCAAGAAATTTTATTAAGAAAAATGCATTGTGCACAACAGAAAAGCTTGGAATCACTTTTTTGCTCTCTTGCTTCCTGGTCTACCCGTCCTCAGTCAAAGAGAAACTAGTGATAGGCAATAATCCTCTAAGAGTGAAGTAATCATGAGCCTGTGTGTGCTTGTGCGCACTCAGTCATGTCAGACCGTTTGTGATCCCATGGACTGTAGCCTACCAGGCTCCTCTCTCCATGGAATTTCCCAGGCAAGAATCCTGGAGTGGGTTGCCATTTCCTTCTCCAGGGGATCTTTCTGACCCAGGGATCAAACTCACTTCTTTTGTGTCTCCTGCATTGGTAGGCAGATCCTTTACCACTGAGACACCAGGGAAGCCCAATCATGAGCCTAAGACTTACTTTCTATTGAGTCTCTAGGTCTCCAATCTTATCAGTAAGGGCAAAAATCATATACCAAATCCCAAGAATATTTCAGAGATAAAAAATATTTTGTCTTTTTTCCCATCTTCCAAAGCCATGTATCATTTTCAAAGAACCACCTCATTCTTTCCATGTGATTAAAAAAGCATCTAATACTATCAATTAAATAAACTTCTTTCGATTGCCTACTACTTCCTGGCAATGCCTGGACAGCAGAGCCAGACAATTAACAGATTCCCAGGGACTGGTGAGACAGACAGGTGCACAGGGAATTCCAGCGCAAGCAGTGATCGTGATATTATACATTTGCCTCATTTCTCTCACAGGGCTCTCACAAAGCCCGTGGATACACTGCCTGCTAGAAATACACTCAAACGTGAGGCAGCCTTGAAGATTAAGACAAAGACAAGAGGGTTTATCTTACCCAGTTTTCTTTACAAATTCCATCTGTTCTTACCACATGGCACACTTCCTCCCAACACCCACGTTTAGCTTTATCCTTTTCTGAAAACTTACCCATAGTGATAACTTATCTACTGAAGACTTATACGTTATAACAAATATAATTTCACTGGACTGGATAACCTCGCAGATCCATTCCACCCCTGAGATATGAGGTTTCTCTGGTCCTAAAACATTATCTGTGTTTACAGGAGAACTGCATTTCTTCCATCTTTTATCTATCTTTTGGAACCCAAATTCCATGTTATCTTAGCTTTTTTTTTTTTCCTTTAATAAAAATTGAAGTGCCAGTATTACCCTTGATTAACTGTTAAAAAAAAAAAAAAAGCTTCTCTGATCCACTGTTCTGTCACTTCTCCTCTGAGATTTTACATATCGAATTAATAGAGAGGATGCCAGGTGAAGTCTAGGCTCATGTCCATACAAAGTGAGGACAAGAACCTGACCTCTTCTCATTGCAAACTAGAGAAAATGGTGCTACAGGTATCCCTGGAGGAAGGAGTGTTTATGAACAGTCCCCCTCTCTGTCGCTTGCAAATTTCTTATTCTCCTCTAAATCAGTCATTTGATAGAGGAGATGTAAATTTATAGGTCATTTTATTTATTAACTAGCAATGTACTGATGTATTTCAATGCTGACTATTACAAAGGAGTTATTTATCACTCAACAAATGAGTTTCTGCCATGTGCCAAACACAGTGCTGGGCCTTGGGGCTAGCATATAATTAGTTCCAAATATAATATAACAGCATATGACACACTGTCCCTCTCTTCTGGAAGTTAGAATAAAAAAGAGTTTGAATCAACAGTTACGATCTAGATGAGGGAAGTGGAAGTTCAGGGTGCTATGAGAACACAGAATAGGAAAAAAAGCTTAGAAACTACTTAGGATGTAATGCTGTAGGTGGTGTGTACACATGCATGTATATGTGTGTGTATGTGGATACAGGTGCACTTTCATTTGTGTGAAAAGTTTAGGGAGAGAAGAGGGAACTGCAAGCTTTGAGACAGCCAACAAAGGTCCATCTAGTCAAGGTTATGGTTTTTCCAGTAGTCATGTATGGATGTGAGAGTTGGACTATAAAGAAAGCTGAGCGCCAAAGAATTGATGCTTTTGAACTGTGGTGTTGGAGAAGACTCTTGAGAGTCCCATGGACTGCAAGAAGATCCAACCAGTCCATCCTACAGGAGATCAGTCCTGAATATTCACTAGGAAGACTGATGCTGAAGCTGAAACTCCAGTACTCTGGCCACCTGATGCGAAGAACTGACTCATCTGAAAAGACCCTGATGCTGGGAAAGACTGAAGGCAGGAGGAGAAGGGGGTGACAGAGGATGAGATGGTTGGATGGCATCACTGACTCGATGGACATGAGTTTGAGTAAACTCGGGGAGTTGATAATGGACAGGGAGGCCTGTCATGCTGCAGTCCGTGGGGTCACAAAGAGTCAGACATGACTGAGTGACTGAACTGAACTGAGAGAGAAAGAAAGGGACATTGTGATGGCCATCCTTCCAGGCATGGTTCTGTGAAAAACAAGTCTTTCTGTTTTCCCTTTATATAATGCAAATCATGTTCTATGAATTATTTACTGACTGGCCTTTGTCACTGACAAAAAAAAAAAATGCATTGGAAAAAATTTTGTATATAGTATATATATTTACCATATTCTTTCTAATAACTATAGTTTATGTATATCAACAGTTTATCCCTCTAATAATGGGCACTTTTCCCAATGTTTTTACATGAATCTTAAAAAAAATATATGTCTTTCTTTAGCATAAATTGAGATACAGAATTTCTGGATTAAGGAGTGTGCAAATTAAAGTGTTAATAATACTGCCAGGATGCTCTCCCAAAGGCTTTGATATGAACACTCCAAACAATAGAGGATGAGATTGTCTTATTTCCTTAACAACACAGGATATGATCAATACATTTAATTATTTCCAATCTAATGCGTAAGAAATGTTAGCTAACTGTTGATTTAATTTTCATTTCCATGATTACTAGTAATTTGAATTACTTTTCCTATGCTTATAATCTGTTGGCATTTCTTAATTGCCCATCTCTAGTCTTCATCAGTTTTTCAGTTTTGGTACTTATTGGTACTTTTATATATTCTGAATATTAATCCTGCTTGTAACTTGTGTCACAAACATTTTCTCATCTGCTGCTTATATTTTCCCCAAAATTATGAAAAATTTCAAATATTTAGCAAATTGAAACAATGTTGCTGAATTTTTTTAAACTTCCCTTACGAAGTTTTTGTGTACAGAGTTTGTATTTATTTCACAGTCTGTTAACAGTTTTTGTTTTTTTTTTAACTTCTGGCATCTTGCATCCTACCAAAAGATCTAACTTACTCTAAGGTTATCAAAATAGTCTTCATTTTCACCTAAATATTGTTTTTAATAAAGATCTCTTTAGTCCACCTCAGCTATATTCTGGCACTGGGGGTGGTGACTTGGGGCATGTCTAACTTCACTGAAGCAATGATATTGGGATAACCAGCTCTCAGTTTCAGGGGAAATACTTCATTCTCTTTTTACCTATGTGAAACTCTGTCTTTCTCATACTCTAAATCCCTGTACATACACAGAACCATTCCTGTATTTTGTTTTATTCCAGTGATCTACTCATTCATTTCTCCTGTCTTAGTTACTCTTTCTTGTATACTTTGATACATGTTAAGACAAGTACATCCTTCATCATTCTTTTTCAATTGTTCTCTATTAAAACAGCTTCTCTATCATACAAACTTTATAATCAGTTTGGCAGTTTCTATGAAATGTCCTGTTGGGGTTTTGATTTGGAATTTACCAGCTTTTTAGGTGAAGTCAAGAAGTGTTGACTTTTTTTAAGGAGTGCTGACATCCTAACAACACTGGATCTCTGTTTCCAGGGACACGGTGCATCTTAGTTTTGTCTCTGTATCTTTGAGAAGGAGGCAGCTCTGGTTCTCTAAGGGGAACATGCTGGGTCTGCATTTTGGATGACTGCCTTGTCCCCAGGGGCCCAGCAGCCTTCTTCTCTCTGGTTTACAGGAAAGGAAACATCTCCCAATCTGATAGAAAGCATCCCATCCCCCTGGGGAAGAGACAGGAAAGCACTACCCCATTAGACTGAAGCCAAGATGCTGTAACAACCCCTGTGCAGGTCTCTGGAGCTTGTCCAAGCCAACAGGGGCTCTGGAGACACTGCCCTTTGGCCTTTCCATGCCCAATAAATGGAAAGGGTGACCTTTGCTTCACAGATTCACAAGGGAGAATGTTACCATGTTGATGGTTAGCTCAATTTTTAAGAAAATTCTTGCCACTTCCCTCCCCACCTGCCAACTTGCTCTTGGCCTAGTTTCTTTGTTATGTGTTTATGAGAAAGGCGTATGAAGAAATTTATAAGAATTTGCCCTCTCCCATAATCCGTTCTCTGGTACTTCCTGAAATGCTCATATAATTTCTTTCATTATCCTATTCTCTTCTCAGGTCTTATATATCTTTCAGCTACATATATATATATATATATATACACACACACACACACACACATCCCTGTGGCTCAGAGTTTAAAGTGTCTGCCTCCAATGCAGGAGACCCGGCTTCGATTCGTGGGTCAGGAAGATCCCCTGGAGAAGGAAATGGTAACCCACTCCAGTGTTCTTGCCTGGAGAATCCCATGGACGGAGAAACCTGGTAGGCTACAGTCCATGGGGTCGCAAAAAGTCTGACATGACTGAGTGACTTCACTTTCACTTTCACACACATATATGACTAAATAACAACTATATAGTTGTTTTTGTTATTTAATCACTTAGTTGTGCCCCAACTCTTTGAGACCCCATGGACTGTAGCCAGGCTCCTCTGTCCATGGGATTTTCCAGACAAGAATACTGGAATGGATTGCCACTTCCAACTTAGCCACTGAACAACAGTATAAATGCTGCTGCTGCTGCTAAATCTCTCCAGTCATATCTGATTCTGTGCGACCCCACAGACGGCAGCCCACCAGGCTCCCCCGTCCCTGGGATTCTCCAGGCAAGAACACTGGAGTCGGTTGCCATTTCCTTCTCCAAAGCATGAAAGTGAAAAGTGAAAGTGAAAATGAAGTCGCTCAGTCATGTCCGACTCTTAGCGACCCCATGGACTGCAGCCCGCCAGGCTCCTCCGTCCGTGGGATTTTCCAGGCAAGAGTACTGGAGTGGGGTGCCATTGCTTCTGGTTACATGTGCTTTAATTTGCTTCCTGGGGGTCCCGGAGGCTGCTCTCCAGGCGGAGGCGCTAGGCTGGGCTCTCCTGCAGCGGGCCCCCCACACCAGCCCTACAGACCCTCGGGAAGGGCCGTGTCCTCCTCCAGGCTGCAACAACAATATAAATATATATATATAATACCCTAACTCTGTCTACAGCAACCTAATGCTGCAACAAGACAAATGTGTGTGTTATACATATATAATTTTTAACTGTCTAAATTTCAGAAGAGTATGGAGAATAATGCAACCAAGAACAGAGGTTTACAATTTTTCTATAATAAGGCAGTGTTGCCTAGTTGAACTTCAACAACACAAAGCATAACAACTCATCTACAAGTAAAATAAAGGAGGTAAAATCAGCATAGCCAGAGGGAAAGGGATGCTGATTTATTGAGCAATATTCTCACTCAGATTTCCCCAGGTCATTAGATTGACTCATGCAAGAGTCAGTGCAAAGATTCCAGATAAAAGGTCAATTCAGTTTAAACAGCTGAACAGTAAGTTTGAGTGCTTTCCATACCATCCCAAATGTATTTCAAGAAGTGGGTAATAAAATCACATAAGCTAGGACAAGTAATCAGACCAGTCAGCCATTACCTGTCATCTACAAGAGAAACTAGATGATGTTCACTATAGTTAGGAACAAGGACCCTGAGCTGGACTGCCTGAGTTCAAGACCTGGCTCTACCCTTTACTAGCTGGGTGCCTATGGGCAAGTTATTAATAATTAAACTCCTGTGGTCTCAGTTCCCCCATCTGCAAAATGCAGTTAATAATTAAATCTATCTTTCACTCTCCCAAGGTAATAGAAATAAAACCAAAAGTAAACAAATGGGAACTCAGTTCAGTTCAGTCGCTCAGGCATGTCCAACTCATTGCAGCCCCATGGAATGCAGCCTGCCAGGCTTCCCTGTCCATCACCAATTCCTGGAGTTTCCTCAAACTCATGTTCATGAGTTTGGTGATGCCATCCAACCATCTCATCCTCTGTTGTTCCTTTCTCCTGCCTTCAATCTTTCCCAGCATCAGGGTCTTTTCCAATGAGTCAATTCTTCGCATCAGATGGCCAAGGAATTGAAGTTTCCACTTCAACATCAGTCCTTCTATTAGCTCCGTGGGAGCTAATCAAACTCATAAGCTTTTGCATAGCAAAGGAAACAAAACAAAAAGACAACCTATGAACTGGGAGAATGTATTTGTAAATGATGCAACTGACAAGGGCTTAATTTCCAAAATATACAAACAGTTCATATAACTAAAAAAAAAAACAAGGCGGGGGGGCAGAAAACCCATGGACAGAAGATATACAGATGGCCAAAAGGCACATGAGCAAAAGATACTCAGTGTTGCTAAGTATTAAAGAAATGCAATCCAAAACTCCAGTGAAGTGCCACCTCACACTGGTCAGAGTGGCTGTCGTTAAAAAGTCTACAGATAACAAATGCTGGAGAAGGTGCATGAGAAAAGAGAACCTTCTGACACTGTTGGTGGAAATATAAACCAGTGCAGCTGCTATGACCAGGATGGAGGTTCCTTAAAAGCTAAAAATAGAGCTACCATATGATCTAGCAATCCCACTTCTGGGGCATGTATCCAGACAAAACCATAATTCAAAAAGATACATGCAACCCAGTACTCACTGCAGCACTATTTACAATAGCCAAAGACATGGAAACAACCTAAATGTCCATTAACAGAGGAATGGATAAGAAAGATGAGATGTCTGTGTGTATATATATATATGCGCACTTATACATACATACACAGACATTAAGAATGGAATATCACTCAGACACAAAGAATGAAGTAACACCATCTGCAGCAACATGGATAGACAGAGAGAGTATCATACTAAATGAAGTCAGAGAAAAATAAATACCATACGGTACCACATCATATGGAGTCTAAGATATGACATAAATGAACTCGTGTATAAAAGAGAAACAGAATCACAGACAGAGACCAGACTTGTGGTTGCCAAGGTTGGGGGCACAGAGGGGGATGGGTTGGGAATTTGAGATTAGCAAATGCAAGCTATTACATATATGTATAATTGAATCACTTTGCTGTGCACTAAAAACTATCACAATACTGTAAATCAACTACACTTCAGAAAAATAAATTTTAAAATAATCATACCTAACTTAAAGAGATTTTGTGAAGATTAACATAACACATGTAGAATGCTTAGAATAGTACTACCTTATTCATAGTAAGTACTCAGGTTAGTGGTTATTATTCTATGACTAACATCAGCTATTCTTCTTCCATAATTATCACTTCTGGACAGGTCACAAGCCTCAGGTTGGGCTCCCAGAACGTAAAGATGCCAGTGCTCACATCCTGTGCCTGGCTCTTTTGTCAAGGCTGCACTGTGAACCAGACAAGAGTTAGGATCCTGTTAAACGTTCCTGTGTAGCGCACACTGTGAAGGGCTCACACAGATCACAGGTGGTAATTGGTTTATGGCACGTGGAGAACTGATTAAACCAGAAACAAATGGAGATTCTCTGCGAATGAGCCCTGCAAACATATCACATGCACACGTGCTTGCTCAGAATGGCAGGGGGGCCTGCGAGGAGAGGGAAAGAATGCTGTACAATTTTCTAAGCAGTGGGAGCCTTTAGTTCAGTTGAACTAGGAGATGGTTTATTACAGCGTTCCCAGAATCTTCTACTGACGGGCTGATTCAGCTAGGTTATCATCACTCTCAAAATTCCTTTGTCACATTTTCCATTCCAATAATGAATTGCTAATTTCTAAGCTCTCTCAGGCTCAAGTCCTATATAATTTTCTCATTCTCTAATTGCTCTTTTCATTCGACCCTGTAAAATAATTGGAAGGTTGCCATGGTGTTAGGGAATTTGAAAAGTGAGGCGAGATTCTTACATTGTGGGATTCAGTTCAGCCAGGCTGTGTGGTGGGGGCCATTTGAAAGTGCTCTCAGGTGAGTTATAACAATCCCTGGGTTCAAACATGGTTTTCTCAGCTACAAAGTTGGTAAAACGCTTTCCAACTCAGAGGGCTGCCTTGCCACGGCTGGTCACAAGGAAGAGTATAAAGGGGTAAAGTGGCCAGTGGCCAATGAAATCCCAGTTTCTATGAACCTTCTCTCATCTCCATGTTTGCGTGTGCTGATGGTGCAACGGGAATGTCTCTACCTTACCTCCCTTCTGCTTTCCCATTTTCTCACTCACCCTTTTCTTTCTCAAATGTTACCTGAGGAATAATTATTTTAATGTTTCCATTATTTTCAAAGGTATCTTTTATTGATGGGAATACTATCAAACTCTTATCAACCTAAAAATACTATAAAATATAATGAAATTTTGCGATGCATGCTCAGTTACTCAGTCGTGTCTGATTCTTCGTGACTCCATAGACTGCGTCCCACCAGGGTCTTCTGTACGTGTAATTTTCCAGGCAAGAATACTGGAGTGTGTTGCCATTCCTAATTTGGAGGATCTTTCTGACCCAAGGATTGAACTCGTATCTCCTTCACTGGCAGGCGGACTCTTTCCCACTAGACCACCTGGGAAGCCCAGTGAAATTTTACCTGCACTATAAATTGGAAAATTAGGGAGCAAATCAGGGAGAACGTTTTAATCCCTGTTCAAATAGTGTTAACCTATCCATAGTCAGATAAGAGCAAGAAAATGAGGTGGCTATGGTGAGGATTATACAAAATAAATATCTGAGAGAAAAAAACAAACCCAAAGTGTATTATTAGATAACAGTTTGTTGATTTGAATTGGAAAGACTTTACTATTTAGCAGTAGAAATAATCAATAATTTAATGTGTAGAATGTTATAACACATTGTTCCATCATTACATATTCACATATTTATTGAAAAGAAAATGTATTTTTTCAGTGCATTTCTGTGTACTATTTGACAGTATCTTATTGCAAGGTATTAATACACAAACAGATTTAAAGTACTTTGTTCAGGAATAAAATACATGAATAAGTAAAACCTTAAAGGAATACTCAATCTTAAATTAAACTAAAAGTTTTTCTTAATCTCCAACTATACCTAAAATTTGGGCTTCCCTGGTAGCTCAGCTGGTAAAGAATCCACCTGTGATGTGGGAAACCCCGGTTTGATTTCTGGGTTGGGACCATCCCCTGCAAGAGGGCATGGAAACCCACTCCAGTATTCTTGCCTACAGAATCCCTGTGGACAGAGGAGCCTGGCGGGCTATAGTCCATGAGGTCACAAAGAGTCTGACACTGACTGAGAGACTAAGCATAGTATAGAACATGCCTAAAATTCAGGTTAGCATTTTACACAAAAATCAACGAATTTTGCTTCCAAGGCCATTTGTCTCTTTTTGCTAACAGCAAAAAAGAAAAGACAAATATTGAGAAAAAGGACATGGAAGCAGATTAACTGCACAATCACCTTCTGAAAAGTTGATTCTAATTGACATCTTTAGAGTCTAATGATGGTTCACAGAGGGAACAGACTATTGAAACACCTTAAAGTATCCCCATCTTTCCACCTTGGTACATATTCAAAACTGTAAGGAAATTGTACTTATCTATTTAGTAGTTTAATCACAAGTGATACCTATAGACTGTTGAATAATTGGATTATTTCTCTATGACTACAAAAATTTGAGATTTTAATCTTGATTATTTGCCCAAGATGTAAAAATTCTTTCTCTTTTACCATTTTATTCATAGCTACTTAGCTTCCCTGATAACAGACTTTTGCTTTTGTTTATTTTTCACAGAAGTGCCCATTTTCTATAACTTATACTATAACCATTTCACTTCATCACTCTATATCTGTTCATGAACTAGCCAATAACATTTAAGCAGAATCACAAGTGCCCTCGCCTTGATTTCCTTCCTAATTTCCCAATTTACTTTCATCTTACATTTTGTATCGTTTATTGATGAATAAGAATTTTAAAAAAAGAATCACTGAACAGTGAACTGAATTTTTAATATTATAACATAGCAATATTTCAGTGTTATTATTTACTAACTTAAGGCAGTAATACCTTCCCTGGAATTATACCTTCCCTGGTGGCTCAGAGGTAAAGAATTTGGCTGCAGTGGAGGAAAACCGGGTTCGATCCCTGGGTTGGGAAGATCCCCTAGAGAAGGAAATGGCAACCCACTCCAGTATTTTGCCTAGGTTATCCCATGGGCAGGGAAGCCTGACAGGCTACAGTCCATGGGTCAGAAAGAGAGTTAGACACGAATGAATGATTAACACTTAAATAGAAGGTATACAGACATTTATTGGCTTTTTTTTCCTTCCCAAATATATTTGTAAGGTAGAAAGACATTTGGTAGTTTATTGTCTTGGTTTATATTTTTTCTTATTATTCAATTTATTTAAACTTTAAAAAGTTCATCCATTTCTGCCAGTCCTGCCTCTGGCAACTACCAATCTGTTCTCTGTGTCTATGAGCTTGATTTCATTCATTCATTCATTCATGTCTGATTTGAGAACCCACTCTCTGAGGCCCTCTTACTATGCAGTCAAACTCCTAGGCTCTGAGCCACTGTCCACACTGCTTTGGGTTTCTCCTCACATCTGTGCTGACCTGTCATCCAGAATTTATCAGGGTGAATTTCAATGGATTGCTTGTGTAACTTGAATCACAGGGACATGTATTCCACCAGCTCTTCTATCAGGAAATGCCCCCTTCCACCTATCAGCTGGCCGATGTCCTCAGGAACCCCCTCAGAGGAGCTCAAGTACATGGAGCTTTTATACCTCGTATCCATGCTTCTGTCACCACTTCGCCTCAGAGAACTCTCTGCCCCGGTCTTGTCGGCTTCACCCTGAGAGGGGACCTGCCCTTCCCTTCGCTACCTAAAACAGGGCATGGGCCAAGTGGAACTTTGCAATTTTACCCAAGCTTCCAGAATGATGACAGAGAGGCTCAACACAGAGGAAAGAAAGTGAAAGTGTTAGTTGCTCAGTTGCATCCAATTGTTTAGGACCCCATGGACTGTAGCTCCTCTGTCCACAGAATTCTCCAGGCAAGAATACTGGAGTGGGTTGCCATTCCCTTCTCCATGGGCTCTTCTGGAACCAGGGATTGAACCTAGGTCTCCTGCACTGAAGGGCTTCTCAAGAGGTTCAGTGGTAAAGAACCTTCTTACCAATGCAGGATCTCCTGCAGGAGACAAGGGTTTGATCCCTGGGTCAGGAAGATCCTCTGGATAAGGAAATGGCAACCCACTCCAGGATTCTTGCCTGGAGAATCCCATGGTCAGGGGAACCTGGTGGGCTATAGTCCATGGAGTTGCAAAGAGTCAGACATGACTGAGTGACTAACACTTTCACTTTCACTCCTGCACTGCAGGCAGATTCTTTACTTTCTGAGCCACCTGGGAAGCCCCTAATACAGAGGAAGATCATTCAACCGCAGGGCAGAAAGCTCCAGCCTTGGGGCTTCTCATCCTGCAGCCTCTTTTACTCAAGTGAGCAGCTTCCTTTTGGCACGTTAAGTTCATCTCCCCTTTGCTGCTGCTGCTGCTGCATCGCTCCAGTCGTGTCCGACTCTGTGCGACCCCACAGACGGCAGCCCACCAGGCTCCTCCATCCCTGGGATTCTCCAGGCAAGACCACTGAAGTGGGTTGCCATTTCCTTCTCCAATGCATGGAAGTGAAAAGTGAAAGTGAAGACGCTCAGTCGTGTCCGACCCATCCCTAAATCAGGAAACCTCTCTGCCTCAGAGTGGGGTCAGATGGACCCTGGGAGCAGGGAAGGACCTGCCCCGGTCAGTCAGCAGCCTGCCTTCCCTATCGCCCCCTACCCTGGAGAATGAGTAGTGCATGTTTTCCACCTCTCTGGGATTTGCTCCATCACCAGTCTGACCCTAAGGACCTAAGCTGGAAGCCATACAAGAGACCAACATCAACATACCCCAGAGTTTGGTTCATTCAGTCTCAAGACAGACCTGTGAGATACAACCCTCAGGTGAGACACCAACAGTCCAATCCAGGCAGGACCCTAAACCCAGGTCAGCACATTTCCAGCCAACTCCCCTCAGCTTGAATCTCCTCACTGCCCACCTAAGTCTCTCAGAGTCTTTCTAAGACCCTTGAGGGCAGAGCTCCCCTATCCCATGTGCTTTGCCCAGCTCCCGGCACATAATTCTCTGCAGACACTGGTTGTGAGAACCAAAACCCACTGCCTCTTCACTGACTCTGAGCCCTGGACAAACATTAGCTTTCTGCAGCAGCCTGGAGCCAGAAGGATCGGCCTGAACACTTAAAGCCCTGAAGAAAGAAGGCCTTTTCTTCATTTTGCCCTGAGGGTTAGGTGCCAGGCACACCCTGGCATTCTAGACATAATGTAGAGGCCAAGATGTGGGAAAGACAAGGTTGATGGAGCTCAGTTTTAATGTTCTTTTCCTGGTCTGTGTTGACAAGACAAATAACGGCTCTCAGACAGTATAACCCAAGGATGCGACAGAGGCAGACGCAGGCCAACAGAAAGTCCAACTTCTCTGCCAGTTCATCTGAGGGTACCCAGGGACCTGACCTGATTTGTGCAAAAGGAAGAGGCCAAGGTAGTCAGATCCCTGAGGTGTGTGTGAATTCCTTAATCCATTTGGCATACACTGGCACTACGCCCCCCAAAATTACAAAGGAGGATGAGAAAGGAGTTTGCCCTTCGCAGGAAAACAGTTGTTAAGAAAATTAACTCTGGAGATGTAATCAACTTGAGACTCTTCTAAATATATTTTTATGAGCCTTTATTGACTCAGGAGCAATCAGAGGGTGTTATGGGGCAAATTGTGGCCCCCCAAAATTCCTGTGTTGAAAGCCAAGACCCTAGGACCTGAGAAGGCAGCCTTATTTCGAGAAAGGGTCTTTACAGAAGTGATCAAGTTACATAAGGTCATTACAGAGAACTCTAGTCACAACCAGTGTCCTCATAAAAAAGGGGAAATTTGGACACAGACATATAGAGGGAAGATGATGTAAAAAGATACAGGGAGAAGATGGTCGTCTATATGCCAAGGGGAGAGGCCTGGACTGGGTCCTTCCCTCACAGGGCTCAGAAGGAACTAACTCTGCCAGCACACTGATTTTGGACCTTGAGCTCAAGAACAACTGTGAGACAATACACTTCTGTTGTTTAAGCTACCTCGTCTATAGTGCTCCATGATGGCAGCCCTAGAAAGCTAATGCAGAGAGCATTTGGTATTGACAATTGATATCATTTACTTGTTGCTAACCCCAAGGCTATGGTTTTTCCAGTAGTCATGTATGGATGTGAGAGTTGGACTGTGAAGAAGGCTGAGCACCGAAGAATTGATGCTTTTGAACTGTGGTGTTGGAGAAGACTCTTGAGAGTCCCTTGGACTGCAAGGAGATCCACCAGTCCATTCTGAAGGAGATCAGCCCTGGGATTTCTTTGGAAGGAATGATGCTAAAGCTGAAACTCCAGTACTTTGGCCACCTCATGCAAAGAGCTGACTCATTGGAAAAGACTTTGATGCTGGGAGGGATTGCAGGCAGGAGAAGAAGGGGACGACCGAGGATGAGGTGGCTGGATGGCATCACTGACTTGATGGACGCAGGTCTGAGTGAATTGCGGGAGTTGGTGATGGACAGGGAGGCCTGGTGTGCTGCAATTCATGGGGTCGCAAAGAGTCAGACACAACTGAGCGACTCTACTGAACTGAACTGAACCCCAATGGTAATTAGATACATACTTAAGAGCTGTGAGTTTATCACATCACCAAGAAGGAACTTCTCCTGGCTTTTAGAATCTGAAGACTGTTTATGCTCAGGACACAACTAGAAAAGGCCAATGAACCATAAACAGCCACATTTCATAACAAATCACACCCCCAAAACAGATGGTCTTTTTCAGATTTGTCTTTCATGTTGATAGAACTCTCAACACAACCATTCCTGATCAGATTGGCTGACCAGTCTTGGTACTACCTTTGCTAACAAAAATCACCCTTCATCTGAGTCAATCAGAAAGTTAAGATAATTTGCTGGCTACAGCCCGTGGGTTGACCACAAATGAAGGGCATTCTGCTGATCCAAGGCTGTGCACCAGACCAGCTTTCTGGCTCTCCAGAAGTGTCCCGCTCTCTGAGAATGCCCATCACTACACTTATCTTCGCAAACCAAACTAAAGTTGAATGAGGAAGACAGCTACACAGACATATTCGCAGGCAAAGGGGAAGAATTCCTTGGAGAGAATGAAGATGCAAAAGCGAGAGGGAATACTGGCATGATTAAGGGCACACAGGAAGGTTGTCTTAGTAAGGATATTTGCCATTTGGTGAGGTTTCCTACGTAGTAGGCTTCAGCCTATGGGCTTTATACCCACCACAGCAGCCTCATAAAATCCGTGTATTATCATCATTTTGCAGAAGTGAAAACTGAAACACATACAGATTAAGTGGCTTGCTCAAGATCATACAGCAGGTAAGGTTAGAACAAGAATGTCCATCCATTATACTGTGCTACCTTCCATGGGATAAAATATTGTGGGATCATCTTCTCTTTGCTCCTTCAGACCCATCCCCCAAACCCCTTCACCACTCTGCCCCACGCCCAGGAGTTTGACCACTATGACTTCAACAGATTGCCTGCTGACCTCTAGCTGAAGTCAACAGCCGTGGAAGATCACCGCACTGATCTTTCACAGTGGAAGCCAAGTGCAGGGGATCGGAAGACAACAGCAGAGCGAGGCTGGGGTGTCTTTCCCTGCCTGTGTTCCTTCATCACAGGCCCATTCCTATCTTCAACTATAGAACCTCCCCCCCACCTCCTCCCAAGGAACCAGGAATATTCACCTCATCCTGGATGACTGTATCATCCCTTGATTTTTCTTTAAATCCTGACTGTACCTTTGTAAAACATCCTTTTATCAAATTCTTCCTAACTAATCCACTTTGTATTTGCCATTCCTTGTTGGGACGTTGACTGGTGCAGAGAACACAGCAAGCTTTAGACAGAGGAGAGGAGAGGCTGTCAGGGAAGCAGGCCAGTGGGCATTCCCTAGAAAGGGGGCTGAGGGCAGCAGGGAGGTCCGTGGCAGGCAGAGATGGTGTCGAGAGGCGCTGCGGGGCCGGGGTTAAGGAGGGGTCACCTGGCCAGAGTAAGGGTCATGCTGAATGTTGCTTCCAATCTGAAACAGAATGAATCTGACTTCTGAATGAATCTTGTAAGCATGCTGAGTCTGGGAACAGAAATAGAATGATGTGTAACACAAGGCTGCCAGGGGAAAAAGGAAAAATGGGTGAGCTCCTGGAAGCCAAGAGCCTCCTAGTCTAGCAGGAGAGACAAGTGTGAAAGGAGACACCTACAGCCCAGTATGTCACACACCGTAACAGCCATGCCCCCTGCCTGCTCTGCGCCCTGAAAGATGTGTGGACTGGGTAAGCTTCAAGTCCTGGGTGCTTTCTGTCCCAGATCAAAGTCTCCCATGTCTGTAGACTCCGGACTCTGCCTTCAGATCCATGGTTTTGGGGTGTGACATGAGAGAAGGCACATGTCTGCCAAGTTTCAATAGTGTCTCCTGGTGGTACTAAGGGTGACTCTGGGGTACTGTTAGATACTGTTTTTGCTAAGCACGTGGGGACTCCTTAATCCTGCTCTGCCAATCAACCTCCCTCCCTTTGAGATCTCAGGGACAGAGATGAGTATGGGGAAATGCCTGACAAAATACAGCAAATATAACAAAACAATATATATCAGCTGCGGTTTTTGCCTCAAACCCCAAAACAAGGAACTCTAGTAATCCTATAGGTACTTTTTCCTAAACTAGTTAGGTCTAAAGAACTGCAGACCAGAGGTTGATTGAGTACAAACCCATCAACAAGAAGAATGCAACCAGAGAGACGTGGGAGCAGAAGGAAGGACCCCAGTCCTCAGCACTGAGCCATCTTGGTGCTCAGCCAAGGCAGATGTCCTGGGTCCACTGCCAAGCGGGAGAAAGAAGAGCATCCTGGGTGAAACAGATACTGGCTGATTGAGCTGGAGGAAGTGGACCTGTGTCCGCCTGGACCTTTGCCACAGGAAGGAACTAGCTGAAAAGAGAATCATGCCCTAGTACCAAGTGTTAACTTACAGCAATTCTACTCACAAGGTCCTGGAAACTAAATTTAGATTTCTACCTTCTTGGTAGGACCCCAGAGGGGAATGGAGACATGGGAAGAGGAGGTTTGAGAATGCCCCCTCCACTGTCCCATGGCCCTCCCTTTCCTCTGTAACGGGACAGCTCCTGGTGACGCTGCTGCTGCTAAGTCGCTTCAGTCGTGTCCGACTCTGTGCGACCTCATAGACGGCAGCCCACCAGGCTCCCCCATCCCTGGGATTCTCTAGGCAAGAATACTGGAGTGGGTGACGCTACCTTCCTGCTAATAACAACTGAAAGTGAAAGTCGCTCAGTTGAGTCTGACTCTTTGCGACCCCATGGACTATACAGTCCATGGAATTCTCCAGGCCAGGATACTGGAGTGAGTAGCCTTTCCCTTCTCCAGGGGATATTCCCAACCCAGGGACTGAACCCAGGTCTCCCACACTGCAGGCAGATTCTGAGCCACAAGGGAAACACTCGTCCTAACGAAATAACAAACAACAATGATCCAAAGGCACTGGTGAGTGAGCACAATCAGGCAGATTCTGGAGGAGAGATGACACTCAGAATAAAGGAATAGCATCGTGAGGCTGAGATCTTTAAAGGGATTTTTGGCCTAAGGGTCAGCAGGAATCTGCACTCCGTGTTAGGGGCTGGGGGCACAGCAGTGGTGAAAACTTTAGTGGAAAGCAGAGAACTGAGCACAAGACAAGCACAGATGCTGAAAAGTGAGGGGGTACCCAGAAAGGAGAGAGACTCAAATACTGTTTCAGTGCTGTCCAACTCTCTGGTTAAGCCCTGATCCACACACACACACACACACACACAGAGAACAGACTATAGGAATACATTATGCTGCTGTCCCAGAGACAGAGCTGGCCTGTTGAGCCCAACCAAGTGAATTCAAAGACCACTCTTCCTGGGATGTAACGTAACCCAGAGTCTCCTCAGCGTGATATTTACCAGGTCTAAGACTCAATCCTAAACTACTTCACACATGAAAACCTAGCAGTATTTGACCTAGAGGCCTGACCTGCTGCAGGAGAGATGGTGGGGGGAAGTAGTTCTCAAAGTGTGGGTCCCTGGAACCCTTTTAAGGCCTACAGTGTCAAACTATTTTATAATATGCAGTTATATGCCTTTTTTTTTTACTTCTCATTCTCTTTCTAGTGTATAGGTGTATGGTATAATTTTCCAGAAGCTACATGACATGTGATGTTAAGAAAGGTTGAACATAAAAGTAGATATGAGAACCCAACTGCCTTCTACTAAGCCAATAATCAAAAAATTTCACAAAAAAATATGAAACAATGCTGCTTTTCTTACTAATTATTTTTCTAGTGTTGAAAATCTATGTTTTTTTCTTCATAAAATTCTAAGCTTTTATTTTTAACAAGCCAAAAGACTTTAAAAACATCTCCCAGTTTTAGCTTCTAGTGTGGTAAATGTATGGTGATATTCCCCATGTCAACAACAGCTCTCTGGGTAAATTTTAAGAGGATGAGGGGGTGCTGAGACCAGAGTTTGAGAACTGCTGGTGTGAGGTAGTTAAACTCTCAGATTTCAGGTTGCATCAGAATCACCTGGGAAGCTTGTTAAAACAAACTGCTAGGCCCCACCCCCCGAATTTCTGACTCAGGAGGTCTGTGGTGGGACCTGAAAACCCGTGCAGGTTCCCAGCGCACACTGCTGTGGGGCCCACTCCGGTGTAAGGGACGGCCGGAGTGCAGAGCAGGCCCCTGCGGGACCAAGGCGTTCCCTTCCCACCCCAGCTGCCACGAGTGCTGCCTGCTGGCCGCTGGGAGCCTCGTCCTCCGCAGGCACTGCCCCCGGCGGAGGGGGCGGCCAGGCAGGCATTACACTCTGAGACAGCCCGCACCCCAGACCAGAGCGGTGCGCACCCAAAGGCCTGGCTCTGCGCCTCTGAGCAAAACAGCGAGAAGGCCCCCCCCAGGACGGGGGCTCCCCAGGAAACCAGCCCGAGCCTCACTGCATCTAGATCACAGTTCAACTTCTCGCTGGTCCCGCGGCTTCCTCCCGGGTGTTGTTCCCCACGGCGCTCCCCAGTAAATACCAATCTCCGTTTCAAAATCATCCCGACCCCCAGCAATGCAACGTCTAGCCAGTGAAGAAAAGGACGGACCTGTCTGCAGCCTCTGTGGTCTCCAGCCTCTTGGATGGCAGTGGCAGTTCTCGGATGGCCTGGCTTTCTTTGCTTTTTCTCTGTTTTAAGTCTCTGGGCTTGGGCAAGTGGATTCTCCTGCCATGCCTTCCCCTTGTGGGCGGAGTCCTGGAGGGGTGGTCCTGTCAGGGATCAGGGTTATTGGTCCTGGCAGTGGGGCTGGAGCCGGCCCAGGCCAGCTCACAGGTGCTGATTGTTATATTTTTAGGAATTTTCCAAACTGGTTGGTTTGCTACACTTTACTGTTACCCTTGCTTCGAGGGTTATTTACATCTGTTGGATCTCTATGGTGAACCACTATAGTATTTTCACCTACAGATCCAGTAGATGTATGTAAGCTTGAGAGATTAATGGTAGAGAGAAGTATAATATTTAGGAAAAAAAGCAAAACCAGGTGGCCAGGAGGTAAGAGTTGCTAAGCATTGTGGGAAAACAGTCAATAAAGGGTTCAATTGATATCTACCATCTCGGCCTAGAAATCACCCATTTCAGCTCCTCTCACCTGGAGACCATCAGAGGCTCCGTTCTTCTGAGCTCTTTGCTGATGGTAACTCTGACTTCCCAGCTAGTGTGGTTGGAAATCGAGTCTCTTATCTACTCATCTGGTCCTGCCTGTTTACCTCTAATTCCAACTTCCCGAGGAGCACTGGGATAGGGAGGACATGACACTGCTTTGGGGAAGTTCAAGTCTAACAGAACTTGCATAAAATGCAGCAACACATGCACATTGTAATAAAAAGAGAATGTCATAAATGTCTGTTGAACAAGAACTGGAAGCATCAGGTGATGGATGGTGAATTAGGGAAAGCCTTACAGAAGAGAGGATACATAAGCTATTTTTTTCCAGAACAGCAGGGATCTTGCCAGGCGGGGTTCAAACTGGAAAGAACATTCTGGGCAAAGGCACAGAGGTAATTCTGGATATAACCTTTGATTCTGGGTCATGGGGACTCTGCAGAGCAGCCTATGCTCTCCCTGCTCCCTGAAGACCACATGTTGTCCGTTTGGTGTTAGGTCTGCAGGCATCAGACACAAGGCCAGCTGGCTTATGTGGAAATCACAGCCCTGACTAAGGCCCGGATCACAGGCTCTTGTAATCCTCTGAGCTAATTAGGCACTATTTCTATATTTGTGTCCTCTCACATCTTTGTATGATGATTCAGAGGTTTTCTGAATAATCTCATATTGGCAGGGGCATCTGTGAAATGACTCCCCTGAAAATCTTCTAAAGATAGGACTTATTCCTTGTTGGGGATGGTTTTGACTGATCTACTGGGTGGAAGGTGTTGAGAGGGTATCAGATGACTGGCTACCTTTGCTGTCTGACTCTAGGATCAAATCCAGAGTTGGCCCACTGACCCTCAGCTTGGAGTAATTGGTTTGGAAGGATTAAAATCCTGGCCAAGGTCCTAGAAGCTCCAGCAGGCTGTGTTTGAAAGTTCCTCCATTTCCCATACAGCAAAAGAAGAGGTTACTGTGGCACTGAAATCAGAGTAGAGCACAGGTCCCTCCAGCTTTTTCTCTGGGACCAAGAGGCTTCAGTGAGCAGCCAGCAGCAATGGGCAGACAGCACACTGTAGCCAAATGAGGATGCTCTGTCTCAGCTGTCACATCAATGGGGAAGACAACACGCTCCAAGTTGCCAAGTCCTCAGCTTTCAGATATATCATTATCATAATAAATGTGCTCAAATTTCTTTCTCCCTGGTAAGACTGCCAGCTCCTTGAGGACACAGATTGGGCCTGGTTTTCCCCTGGGTCCCAAGTATAGGATAGATGGATGAATGGATGGATAGATGATCAATCTTGTCATATAGAAGCTTACTTTAAAAAATGTATGTTACTTTAAAAAATGTTTATTAAATCCTTATTTATGTGCAAGGCACTTTTCTAAGTGTTTTTTAATGCAGTCTACACAGCACTTCTATGAGGCTTGGATTATTAGTATCCTTGTGTTACAAATGGGGCTTACCAGGTGGCACTAGTGGTAAAGAACCCGCCTACTAATACAGGAGAGGTAAGAGACTCAACATGAGAGACACAGATTCCATCCCTGAGTCAGGAAGATCCCCTGGAGAAGGGCATGACAAGCCACTCCAGTATTCTTGCCTGGAGAATCTCACGGGCAGAGGAGCCCGGTAGACTACTGTCCAAAGGGTTGCAAAGAGTCGGACATGACTGAAGCGACTTAATGCACATGAATGCATGTTACAGATGAGGAAACTCTTCCTTAGAAAAGATTGATCACGTTCTCAAGATCACACAGCTAATAAGACGAAGAGCCAAGATTCAGATCCATTCTGTCAAATCCATTCAGATCCATTCTGTGTTTGAGTCTTCATTCTCAAACACAACTGAGGAGTAACCTAGAGCCCCAGCTATTGGCAGGAGGTAGGGAATGAAGCAGGCTGGACTAGTGAGCCTGCAATTCCTGGGGGAGTGGGATTGCAATGGAAGGCTAGTGGATGGCTACCATCTGGAGAGCTACGAAGGGATGTAAGAATGTTCCAGAAGGGAGGGCAGGGTGATCTATGCCAGTCACAGAGAAGATGAGAGGAGGACGGGGTGAAGGAATAGTCTGGGGCCAGGTTCGACTCAAACTCAACCATCCTCCTTTGCCAGTGCCCTGGGGTCTGAATAAAGATGCCAGTCCTGCAGTTAAGGTAAGCTGCCTGCTGTCTGCTCCTCATGGTTTAGCCAGCCTTGCTGGAGGTCTCCATAGGGGCTAGCACTGCCACTGGGAGAGGCAAAGAAAACAGGTCGAATCAGAGGCAGATTTGCAAGAAGGCAGGAAGCCACTTAAAGCTCTTGCCGAGAGGAACTGCAGTACTCAGTGTTTAATTAGAAAGTGGATAAAAGAGGGCACTGGGAGCAAGTTACAGGGCAAAGGAAAATGGTTCCATTATGTTTGAAAATGGGGCATAGAGTGCTTCCCATTTCAGAGGAAGCGGTCAGCGTGTCAAATGGATCATCAGAATGGATGTTGAGAAGATTCTGTGAAGGGGTGGAGTGAATCAATAGATATAAGCGAGGTCTATATGCCAGGAAATGTGCCTGGTGCTCCCTATGTGTCCTCTAATTAAATTCTTAAAACATGTCTATGAGGATACAGAGATCCAGAAAGGTTAATTGACTTACCTAAAACCATCCAGCTTTTAAGTTGTTGAGTCATATGTAAAAGCCAATGCTGTCAGACTCCAAATGCTTTGCATGACAACCCTCCTGCAAAAATATTCCACATAGTCTCCTCCCTGGTACAATTATGATCCACTCCAGCAAAACTAGGTGTCTCACTTATGAGCCCTATGAGAACGTTCCAGTTCATGCAAAGTGTGGGGAATTAGAAAGGCTATTAGACCAGCTGTTAGAAGACCTGAGATAAAGTTTCTTGACCTTCTGATGAGTAAATAAATATATAACACTTTTTAAACCTGCAGAGATTCTATGTAAAGAAATTGTGACTAGAACCAACTAATGTATAATAAATGTAGTTTGTTATTATTTGAAGCACTAAAAATAGCTTGAGGAGTTCTAAACTGGTTTCATGGTTGGGAATTACAACAGTAGACAATCACTAAAGGCATTTCAAGTTCTAAAATTTTGTCATTCTGTCTTCCCCATCCTGACCTTCGAGGTTTCCAAGAAAATTTAGAGACCGCTCATGAGTATAACCGGAGAAGGCAATGGCACCCCACTCCAGCATTCTTGCCTGGAAAATCCCATGGACAGAGGAGCCTGGTGGGCTGCAGTCCATGGGGTCGCTAAGAGTCGGACACGACTGAGCGACTTCACTTTCACTTTTCACTTCATGCATTGGAGAAGGAAATGGCAACACACTCCAGTGTTCTTGCCTGGAGAATCCCAGGGATGGGGGAGCCTGGTGGGCTGCCATCTATGGGGTCGCACAGAGTCGGTCATGACTGAAGCGACTTAGCAGCAGCAGCATGAGTATAATGTTCAATCCTTAGTCCCCTCCTGAGGGGAATCCACAGCTGCCATTCATTACATTTTTATCTAATCTATTTTCTTTGGTGTTTTTTTAGATTGTAAAGGTTGTCCTATACAAACTTCTACCACATTTTCTTCATTAAACTTTATATCATAAATATTTTCTCACATCCTTAAAATTCTTCCTAAATATCACTTTTAATGAATGAATAATGACCATCATTTGGGTATTTCAATTATGTTAACATTTAGCTTGTTTACCACTTTTGCTTAAAGAAATAATGCTTCAGTTGATATCTTTGGACAATAACACATGTATATATAAAATTATTTCCTTAGAACAGAAACTTCAAATGGCAACAGAAATTCCAGTACTTTTATACATATCATCCTAATTTTTTTATTTATGAGACTCTTTTTCACCAACTGAAGCTCAGTCTTCAAGTTTTTTTTATTTTTTAAATGGGATAGCTCACACTTTGGACTGTAGCCTGCCAGGCTCCTTTATCCATGGGGTTTTTCAGGCAAGGATACTAGAATGGGTTTCCATTTCCTTCTCCAGGAGATCTTCCTGACCCAGGGATTGAACCTGTGTGTTCTCTGTCTCCTGAATCACAGGTGGATTCTTTACCCACTGAGCAACCAGATTCTTTATCCACTGCCGCCACTTAGCATTGGTGTATCTGAGAGTATTTTCCTGTTGCTTTCACATGTTAATTACTGGAGCTCACTGTTTTCCTTTCAAACTTTTTGTTCTCTTATCCTTTTTTATTTAGTATCAGAAAAACAGAAGAAAAGTTTGGGGCCAGCCAGATATATATTTCTTTGTAGCTCATATGTGGATTATCTGAAAGGATGCTTATGGAATTATTTTCATTTTATTTATAAATACAATGAATGCTTAATTTCAGATTTATATAATATTTAGGTATAAATCATTTTCATTGATTCTGTGTGGGAATGTAGTAAGATATGACCCCTGACCCCCAACAATATCTTGCTATTAAAAATACCTCCCGAAAAAAATTCTCTGTAGAATTTTCTTCATTTATGTTCTTGTTTTTTTAATTTTCTTGATTCTTGATTTTCTTCAGTTATGTTCTTGATCAATTCAATACCAATTATTCTGGGTTTTTCCTCAGAAATTCTTATAATTGTTAAGTAGAATATCTAGTTTCTTTTTTCTCTGTATATTATCTCTTCCATCTTTCATTCCTCTAATTATCAAACATATTTTAAAGTTTGTTCTCTCCGTCACTAAATTGAATTTTTTGTAATTTCTGATTATTATTGTCTCCAGTGTAGATTTAATTCTGTATCTTTAGTGTACTTGAAATCTTTGCCTATTTTATTTTCTCTGTCTTCCCTGAAATACTTATTTTGTTTATGCTGTATTTTCATTTTAGCTTCTCCCATCCTTGAGGATTTCTGCTTCTGTTTCACAGAGGCCATATCTCCTGGCATCTTATTAGGTAGCCAAATAAGATTTTTCCAAACATTTTTTTCTGATTCCTATAGTAACTTACCTTCAAAGATTTGCTGTTCTTCTGTATCTTCAGAATAATATCTAGTGAAATTTGCTCAGTCATCGGTTTGACTCTTTGTGACCCCTTGGACTATACAGCCCATGGAATTCTCCAGGCCAGAATACTGGAGTGGATAACCCTTCCCTTCTCCAGAGGATCTTCATGACCCAGGGATTGACCCTCTGTCTCCTGCATTTCAGGAAGATTCTTTACCAGCTGAGCCACCAGGGAAGCCCAGAAACTCAATTGTGTCCGACTCTTTGCAACCCCATGGACTATACAGTCTATGGATTTCTCCAGGCCAGAATACTGGAGTGGGTAGCCTTTCCCTTCTCCAGGGGATCTATCCAACCCAGAGATCGAACCCAGGTCTCCCACATTGCAGGCAGATTCTTTACCAGCTGAACCACCAGGGAAGCCCAAGAATACTGGAATGGGTAGCCTATCCCTTCTCTAGTGGATCTTCCTGACCTAAGAATTGAACCGGGGTCTCCTGCATCGCAGGTGGATTCTTTACCAGCTGAGCTATCAGGGAAGCCCTTCAGAATAATATACCTCTTACCAATCCTAGAGACTATTTTCATAAATCCCATAGTATTTTTTTCCTTTCATAGGCTCGAATAGTGAGCTTTTGTTATTGTTCAGTCACTAAGTTGTGTCCAACTCTTTGCCACACCATGGACTGTAGTATGTCAGGCTTCCCTGTCCTTCACTGTCTCCTGGAGTTTGCTTGAACACATGTCCATTGAGTCAGTGATGCCATCTAACCACCTCATCCTCAGTTGCCCCCTTCTCCTTTAGCCTTCAATCTTTCCCAGAATCAGTGTCTTTTCCAGCAAGTCAGCTCATCCCATCAGATGCCTAAACTATTGGAGTTTCAGCATCGTCCTTCCAATGAATGATTGGGGTTGATTTCCTTTGGGACTGACTGGCTTGATCTTCTGGCAGTCCAAGGGACTCCAAGAGTTTTCGCCAGCACCACAATTCTTCAGTGCTCAGCCTTCTTTATGATCCAACTCTCACATCTGTACATGACTGCTGGGAAAACCATAGCTTTGACTAGATGGACCTTTGTCAGCAAAGTGATGTCTTTGCTTTTTAATATGCTGTCTAGGTGTGTCATAACTTTCCTTCCAGAACTAAATGTTGCTATATGTGTTATCCAAATTTGGTCCCTTTAAACACTAGTCAACTTTTCTTTATTTTATAGCCAAAGAGCAAAATGATATGCAGAGCTACCAGCCCAATTGCTTGTTTCCATGAGGCACTCAGTCAGTGTCCTTATTTAGCCCAAGGAGGCATCTACTAGCCTTCCTATGAGTCCTGAGCTTGACTCAATTCAGAACATTCTTACATTCTGAATGAGTGGAGAATGTGACAAGCTACTTCTGTGAATATGCCTTATTACCAGAACATCCCTTTCATGAGTATCTGAATTATTTTACTTATGATCAAGAAAGCAAAAACAAAAGCCAAAAAAAGAAACCTCTTGAGGAAAACATGCTTGTACGTACAAAGATGTATGCACCATACATACTCCCCCTCATCCCACACATTTTCTTTAGTTGTTTTCTCAGAATTTATGTCCATGAATAGTATAAAAGTTGCTGAAAACAGTGTGTGTGTTTGTATGAATAGTGCATTAAATAGATGAAGGAGCAATATTTTGTCTTCTCAAAAAGAAACATCCAAGCAACTGAAAGAGATTATTCCCTTTCCTGTGTGGTGTTTTAAACCATGTGGACAGTGATGAACAAAGATTCTATCTACTTACTTTAGGATGAGAAGGGCTTTTCATAGGTGGGTTAATGGAAACTTGAGTAATGTTGTATCTGGCTAAGCCAGAAGCTACATTTTGACAACCAAAAATCTACCTGATTTTCATGGGTCACAGAAACTATGCTAATCAATTCTACACTGTATTTAATTTTCCTAAGGTGAGAAGCAAGTTTTACTGGCATAAACCTTTTTTTCCTACTTGCCCTTATCATTCCATTTTTCCAAGTAGCTCTTTCATTTAGTGTCTTCTCTCCTTTGAACCACAAAGTATTCAAATATTCATTCCTCCTACTAGGATAAATTTTATGCAACAATGAAGAGATCTTCCTGTCGCAATGAGTTGTGAGAATAATCATTTTCTCCTACATGTCTCTAATTTATAAAACATAGATATTATCAATTTCTAATGGAATGGATAGTTACACTTAATTATTTTTTACATCATTTCCCACTAATGTGTTTAGGAGAAGTGATTATTGGAGATGTGATTGAAGCACTAGAAATGCCATTTGGTAGACAGATGGTTCATCTCAACCTAAAGTTCTATCCATCAATAGGAAAACGGAATCATGCCCCACGTGGGACAGTGGGTGTTTGAAGCTCCATGTCTGTGTGTGCGTGCAGACATGTGCTTATATAGGCTGTTAATACTTTCTGTGTGCGTACAGGACCAGTATGAAGTTTCAAGACTCATTAAAATACTGTACATTGTGAAGTGACAAGCTCCATAGATTTCTGAGTGAATAATGTTTCTTTTAGTGACTTTTATACATTTCAAGATGTAATGATCATTCAGTACTCATTACCATCTGAAAGAATATGGGGAGTTGGTAAAAACTTGGCAATTGTCTTTCACCAATGTTAATTCTTGCCATTGGGAGCAGAAATAGAACTTGTAGGAGGAGAAATAAATGCTCACACTCACCCCTCTCTCTCCTTCCTCACTCACTCTTGTTATCACCTGTCTCTCCTTCCCTACAGTGTGACAAACCAGCTCTCAAGGATCCTTGCTTCCCTCTCCACTTTAATTCTTCTGTTTCCTTCTGTCAAATACTTGGAGCAAGTTTCCCTTCTTACCCACTAGCAGCTCTCCTTTCATTGAAATTACATCTCTGTTGAGAAATTCATGCTGGTCTTGGTCCAAATTCTAACCTCAGATATCCTCTTTCCAAATAAAATCATTCAGAAGAAAGAAATAAAGTAAGCATAAACAAATATTCTCAAGTGTGAACTGCAAAATTATGAATAATGAGAGCTTAGAACCTCCAAAAAATTTTAGAATGATACATGCGGTATGTTGCCAGATTACCCAAGTTTCTGGAAAGCCTATCTATCCAAATGCAAATGAAAATAATAATAGTTGATTGAGAGTCTATTACATGCCAGGCATAAGCTTAGCTAAGCTTAGATAAAATGAAGAACGAGATATGGTCCCTTTCTTATAAGAGCTCTCTGTACAGAGATACCAACAGACAAACAAAATGAGAAACAACGGCACCCGGTAGACCCACAATGACCCATGGGAGTACCAGCAGAAAAGTGGCTGTGTCGGGAGATTTGGAGGAGACATCAGGAAGAGGCAACTTGGTACCTGGATTTTGAAGAATGAGCAGGAATTTGATAGGCTGAAAAAACAATGGTGAAGAATTCCCAGGTCAGAGGGAATAGAAGGTGCAAAGCATGGAGGTTAGAATTTGGACCAAGACCAGCATGAACTTCTCAACAGAGATGTAATTTCAATGAAAGGAGAGTTAAAAGGCAAAGCACGTTGGGGAGAAGGCAAGAAATTCTGTATGTGTGCAACACAGTAGTAGGAGGGGAACAGGAAGACTGGCATGAAACAGAGCTGGGAAAGTGGGCAGAGGCTTGATTTTGAAAGTAGGGTAAGAGATGCAAAGACTCTGATTTGAGAGATGGTGGGGAATGTCAAGGGGGTTTTCAAGAGAGGAGTAATGGTATCCAACTCTGTTGCAGAGTCTGTTTAGGCTGCACTATGGGGCCAGAGTAGAACTGGAGATGTGGCAATGGGGGAAAGAAAACCAATCAAGAATATTATGGCCACGGCCCAGGCAAGAAAGGAGCTCTGATCATAGCAGGGAAGGGACATCTCTGTGTATTCTCAGAGAGCACGAACCTTCTGCTTTCAGCTAACACTTACAGAACATCAACAGTTGTCCAAGGAACAAAATAGAAAAATGTCCAGAGATGGTTCCTGATCTTTTCTGACACACTTGCATTTGGCCCTATTTCCCCATGTGCATGCACTTCCCGGATGGCTCAGCTGGTAAAGAATCTGCCTGCCAATTGTAGGAGACACAAGACGAGGGTTCAATCCCTGGGTCAGGAAGATCCCCTGGAGAAAGAAATGGCAACCTGTTCCAGTATTCCTGTATCATCCCATGGACAGAGGAACCTGTGGGCTACAGTCCATGGGACTGCAAAGAGTCAGACATGACGGAGTGACTGAGAATGTCCCCGTGTGCATTTCACTGTTGTCTTCAGTGGTGAGAACTATACTAAGAAATACCTGTGATGGTTTCCACTTTAAAAGAGTTCAATGCCTTTTCATGACTCCCCTTTCATTTTGAAACAAGGTGGTTTGTTTGTGTGGCTAAATCACCTGAATAAAGAACCCTGATGAGTCTCCTTGGAAAACAGCCCTGTGTGCCAAACAACAGCTTAATATTCCTTCAGCAGAAGGTCTCTCTCTCTCCTAGGGAAACCATCTCATGAACAGTCTCCTCTGGAGAGCGGGTCTGTTTATTTCTGAAGCAGATTATGGGCCAGCAGTGCCCTCTCCTGGCATCTTGAAGTTATAGCTTGACATGCCCTTTTTTAAACATGGAAGAGGTTTTTTCCCTACAAAAAGAAGCTGTTGTTAATACTACACATCTCTACTTGTAGATCTTAAGTAATTAATTGAGGTCAAGAGTTGTGGCTGTAGTGATCAAAGAAAAGGCTATTTTTCAACACCAGGATAAAGGAGACGGATGAAGCATTAAACAAAACAAACAGAAAGCCTAAACTTGGGCTTCCCTGGTGCCTCAGTGGTTCAGAATTCCCCTGCCAATGCAAGAGACATGGGGTTGATCCCTGGTCTGGGAAGATCCCACATCTTGTGGAGCAACTAAGATCATGTGCTACAACTACAGAGCCTGGAAGCCGCAGCTACCGATCCCACGCGCCCCAACTACTGACGCTCATGCACCCTAGAGCCCACGGTTTGCAAGAGGAGAAAGTGAAAGTGAAAGTTGCTCAGTCATGTCTGACTCTCTGTGATCCCAAGGACTGACTGTAGCTCGTCAGGCTCCATTCCCTTTTCCAGGGGATCTTCCCAACCCAGGCCCGAACCTGGCTCTCCCTCGTTGCAGGAGGATTTTGCAGGCAGGTTCTTTACCATCTGAGCCACCAGGGAAGCCCAAAACAGGGGAAGCTGGCACAATGAGAAGCCCTGGTACTGCAAGTAGAGAGTAGCCCCTGCTCACTGCACCTAGAGAAAAGCCTGTGCAGCAATGAAGACCCAGCACAACCAAAATCAATAAGGAAATAAATAAAATTATATTAAAAAAAAAAAAGCATAAACTTGTGATCCAAAGCTGGGTTCAGGGGTCAGCATTGCCCCTTACCTACCACATGATCTGGGACAAGTCATTTCCCCTTTGCTCACCCTTGTGAGCACCAAGTCCAATACTGCACTCGAAGCCATCAGCATACATAAATATATACCCAGTATATCGTTAATAAAAATCTGAAATTTCCCAAAGGAGTGTAACTGATACAATTCTTCTGGGGAAAAATATCTGCTAAAACAATTAAAAGGAATGAAATTGGGTCATTTATAGTGATGTGGATGGACCTAGAGTCTGTCATACCGAGTGAAATTAGAAAAACAAATATCGTATATTAACACATATGTATGAAATCTAGAAAAATGGTACAGATGAGCTATTTGCAAGAACAGAGATGCAGACATAGGGAACGGACATGTGAGCATGAGGTCGGGAGAGGGAGAGGGAGATGGCCTGGGAGAGTGGGACTGACAGTTATCCACTACTGCAGGTAAAATAGCCAGCGCGCAGCCGCTGCAGCACAGGGGGTCAGAAAGGCGCTCTGCAGAGCTGGGATGTGGGGGTCAGAAGGAGAGTCAAGAAGGAGGGGATATATGAACACATATCGCTGATTCGCTGTGTTGTACAGCAGAAACTAACACAATATGGTAAAGTAATCACACTCCAATTTTTTTTTTAAGAAACTTTTTAAAAGGAAAGAGGGGACCTGAAAAAAAAAAAACAAAACAAAACTTATGGGCCTTTGATCCAATACTTACACTTTTAGAATTTATTGTAAGGAAAAATAATTGAACTGTGGAAAAAGTTGAATGTGCAAAAATATTCACTATGGTATATATAATCTGAGTTATAAATAATCCAAATATCAAAAAGACTCAGGAGATGGTTAGATAAATTTGGCATATCCATATCATGTTTTTATGCAGTCATTTAAAATCAAGGTTAATAAAAACTTTAATTAGATTAAAATATTTATGATGTTAAAAGAAAAGGTTAACTATTTTGTCAAGTATAAAATCAAAATATAAATTTAAAAAGCCTTTTAAATGAAAAATTTGATGATATTAAATACCAGTAAGAACAAAGAAAAGCCGTTACTTTCAGATACCATTGACTGAAGTGAAAATATTTATGGTCCATCCAGACAACTTTTTAGACATACTTGTTAAAATTAAAAAATGTACATATGATTTTATTCTTAGGTAATTACTCCAGAGAAAATCCTGCATATGAGCACCAGAAATACACATATGGATGTTTATCAACAATTTTTTATGGGAGTGAAAAACTGGAAACCACTTGTATGCCTGTCCATAGGAAACTGATTACCTGAGTTATTGATAAGATATGTGTGTCTATCTGGATAGACCAGGTGATGCTGGTCAAACAACATATAGATATTGATGCCTTAAGTAAACAAAGACGGTTTACTTCTCAGTCACAATATATGCTTATCACACTTGGGCTACGGACTCAGCTGTGTGTCATCCTGAGATTCAGGTAGCACTGTCTGTCCCACATGATTGTTGTTTTCAGTCGCTCAGCCGTGTCCGACTCTTTTGCAAGCCCATGGACTGTGGCCCACCAGGCTCCTCTGTCCATGGGGATTCTCCAGGCAAGAATACTGGAGTGGGTAGCCATTCCCCTCTCCAGGGGATCTTCCTGACCCAGGGATGGAACCCTCGTCTCCTGCATTGGCAGGCAGGTTCTCTACCACCCACCTCTGGGCGAGCCACCAAGAGAGCCCATCCCGTATGGTAGCTGCTATCTATTAAGGCCATTAAGAGTGGCTGTTGAGCCTTTGGAATGTACCTGATCAGCGCTGTTACACACTGTGAATGTAAAATACACACTGGGTTTCAAAGGTTTCATATAAAAAATGTAAAGCATCTCAACAATATTTAATTTCAACTGCATAGAATAATAGTGTGAATATATTTGACAAATAACATATTATCAAAATTAATTTTATCTATTCATTTTTAAAAATGTGGCTTCTAGAACATTTTAGAACAAATTTCAGAGCAGCTTGTATTGCATTTTTATTGGACATCCCTCGTCTAAAACATTCCTAGTCCCAGTGGCAGAAGATAAGAGAGAAATGGGGAAGCTTTAATTGGTTCTTAAAGCTTTTCCCTGAAAGTAAAACATGGGATTTCAGTTTGTATATCTATACCTGAAGGAAACTGCACTGGCACACCTGAGTTTAATAGAAAAGGGACCCACAGTCTTGCCGTGACCCCAGAAGTTGAGAATAAGAAGCAGGATATCAGGAAACAGGCTTCTTATGGACCACATTGGGAGGGCACAGCAACCCACTCCAGTATTCTTCCCTGAAGAATCCTATGGACAGAGGAGCCTGGCGGGCTACAGGCCATGGGGCTGCAAGAGTCGGACGTGACTAAAGTGACTGAGAACACACAAGTGGTATAGGTGACCACCTAGAAAAATGTCTGAAGGGTCCTGACCACACTTAAACCAATGGTCATGTCTTGGCGGAGTGAATATTAGTCCCCAGGAACATGTCCTGTCTGGCCTGGATGGCTGTCTGCCCAGTACCACTGCCCACCCTGCCCTGTACTCGGGAAGGCTGACTGCACCCGTGGGCAGCCCTGCTGGCTGGTGTCCGGGGCCACTGGCAGGGACTCAGGCTAGAGGACAAGGTATTTACTCCCTTCCCCTGATGCCTCATCATCTCTCTTCTTCTCAAGGGGTTCTTCCCATGCAACCTTCCAACTCACTCTCTGTCTTGGAGTGATTGCCGATTCTCCTCCTCCCCTTTAAAGGCTGGGGTGGGAATGGTGCTTCCCTGTTGTTAGTCCCCAGGGAAGTTGCTGTACCATCTCTTGAGGTTTCCTTACCTTGTTCCTTCCTTTCCTTTTTTTGACCCTGTCTACTCTCTTATTAACAGTAACTTTACTAAACTCTCTCTTCAATTTTCTCAGTGGAAATCTATCACTTATTCTTTGATGGGGCTGTAATACAACATGTTACTTCTAAAAATAAAAATCATGCAAAGGAAAAAAACCTTGACAGAATGTATGATAAAAATGTCAAGATTGTTTGCTGCACTCTCTTTGGCAGTAGGACTACTGTGAATTATTTTATGTGCCATTGCATTTCTTTGCAGTTACTTTTTCTATAATAAATATTACATTTATCATTCATTTAAAAAGTAAGACTCTAAATGTTCTTACATGAACAAAACTAGTAGAGAGGAAAGGTTACTCTAAAATTGAATTTGTTCAGAAATTGCTGACCTTTATTTTATGAGACTGTGACTAACATGGAGTAAATCCTCTCTTACCTGGTAGAGAACATTCTACCTCCTTTGAAACAGCCAGAAGAAAAGTCCCAACCAGCATTTACTGAAAGCTCACGATGGGCTGAGTATGGTCTTGTTCCCGCTTGTGACGTTGTTGTGATCCCCTGCTAATAGTTCCACATTTTGGCTTCAAGGAGGGAGGCAGGGTGGCTTTTTGACACATTAAGGTGACTCTCATACACACTACCCGCCAAGGACAGACTGGAGTATCCCCAGTGTGGGAGTTTGCAAAGTCTGTTTACAGCAGCCGAGGCATTCCAGCGTGTGGCCAGCTGCGCCAAGAGACACCGGCCAAGTCCCTTCCCCGAGACATTTCTCAGGGGGACACCACTGGTAGATTATCTAAGGGCAGGGACCACAAGATCCCCTTTACTGGTTGATCTGGGGTCAGGGCCTTCACCAACCACTTGTAACATTTGATTTCTTCATTCATTTATATCATTGAACAACACACTGCAAAAGTCTCGCAGATCCCATGGGGAAAAGGGATAGGTGGGGCGAGTCTGGGATCAGCATTGTTCCCTTCTTTAATTCAGCATGAACCAATCCTGAATTACAGAATCAGCAGCACACTGGGCCGGCAGAGGCAGGAGAAAAGACCAGCACAGCAAGGAAAGCTAAGCACCTGCATGAATTAATCTCTCCCCATAGAGGTCCTTCCTTAGGGTGGTAGTTCCCAACCAGGGGAAAATTTACCCCATGAGGGTACATGGCAGTATCTGGAGAAGTGCTGTCTTAGGGCAATGAACAGATGATCTTGTTCAGTCTCGTCAGAGCTCCAGGGGCATTATAAGGAATGACAGCTGTCCAAGACAGGGCCTAGCCTCACACACTCACTCATTCTCCTGGGATGGAGAGTAGGTCTAGCTTAGGACTCTCCTGGTCTAGCTTAGGACTAGACCACTGGAGAACATCAGAGAAAAGCTAGTCTTCCTCCTTAGCACAAAAGAAATCCCATTTTGTGTGCACCACTATTTGTATAGAGTTTTTTGTTAGGAGAAGATCTGATTAGCCCAGAGATCATATGGATTTGGTTAGAGCTTTCCTGTCCTTTTCAGTTTTTGGGTCTAGGAGAACTTAGAATCTCATCAAACTTCATCTTCAAATGGGCAGAAGATCTAAATAGACATTTCTCCAAAAAAAGACATACAGATGGCCAATGGGCACATGAAAAGATGCTCAACATCACTAACTATTAGAGAAATGAAAAACAAAACTGTAATGAGGTATTACCTTGCACTGGTCAGAATAATTAGTTAGTTCAGTCGTTCAGTCGTGTCCGACTCTTTGCAACCCCGTGAATCGCAGCATGCCAGGCCTCCCTGTCCATCACCAACTCCCAGAGTTCACTCAGACTCACATCCATCGAGTCAGTGATGCCATCCAGCCATCTCATCCTCGGTCGTCCCCTTCTCCTCCTGCCCCCAATCCCTCCCAGCATCAGAGTCTTTTCCAATGAGTCAACTCTTCACACGAGGTGACCAAAGTACTGGAGTGTCAGCTTTAGCATCATTCCTCCCAAAGAAATCCCAGGGCTGATCTCGAGAATGGACTGGTTGGATCTCCTTGCAGTCCAAGGGACTCTCAAGAGTCTTCTCCAACACCACAGTTCAAAAGCATCAGTTCTTCAGCGCTCAGCCTTCTTCACAGTCCAACTCTCACATCCATACATGATCACAGGAAATGGTCGTCCCCTTCTCCTCCTGCCCCCAATCCCTCCCAGCATCAGAGTCTTTTCCAATGAGTCAACTCTTCACACGAGGTGACCAAAGTACTGGAGTGTCAGCTTTAGCATCATTCCTCCCAAAGAAATCCCAGGGCTGATCTCGAGAATGGACTGGTTGGATCTCCTTGCAGTCCAAGGGACTCTCAAGAGTCTTCTCCAACACCACAGTTCAAAAGCATCAGTTCTTCAGCGCTCAGCCTTCTTCACAGTCCAACTCTCACATCCATACATGATCACAGGAAAAACCATAGACTTGACTAGATGGACCTTAGTCGGCAAAGTAATGTCTCTGCTTTTGAATATGCTATCTAGGTTAGTCATAACTTTTCTTCCAAGGAGTAAGCATCTTTTAATTTCATGGCTGCAGTCACCATCTGCAGTGATTTGGAAGCCCCCAAAGAATAAAGTCTGACACTGTTTCCACTGTTTCCCCATCTATTTCCCATGAAGTGATGGGACCGGATGCCATGATCTTCGTTTTCTGAATGTTGAGCTTTAAGCCAACTTTTTCGCTCTCCTCTTTCACTTTCATCAAGAGGCTTTTGAGTTCCTCTTCACTTTCTGCCATAAGGGTGGTGTCATCTGCATATGTCTTTTTAAATCTATTGTGCTATAAGTTTCTTAAGCTTAATGGCCACCCCATAGATCCTAAGGCAGAGAATTCAAATGTGCTTCTAAAAAAGGAATGGCGAACGCCCACTAACTTATTTGGTAAGCATGTAATGATCACCTATGATGTGTCAGGCAGGGTACCAGGCACACAGAAGGGAATAAGATATTGCCCCTGCCCTCTATGACTCACTGTTTAGCAGTTTTCATTTTATTTTTAAAATTTGTACTTCTTATTTTTTTTTTTTACCTCCCTAAGTGACATGTGGAATCTTAGTCCCCGACTGGGGAATCAAACCCTCACCCCCTGCATTGGAAGCACAGACTCAACCAATGGATCTCCAGGGAATTCTCAATTTTCATTTTAAAAGGAAGACACTGACAGCAGAGGTTACTGTGTGACTGTAACATCCTTCCCACAAACTGCCACAGGGAAAGATAATGAAAGTCACTCCGGAGCCAGAGCTGGAAATTTTAAGTAACCAACTATTCCAACAGAGAAGTCTGGGATATGCTGCAAGGCAGATGAACTTTTTGCCCTTATATAAAAAGAATTTTAATTCCACAGAAAAAGTAACGATGGTATAATGGGTGACGATTAGGAGCATTAAGCTCTGTCGCTTGAAGAGCAATAGTGCCCTGAAGCATTAGGTGTGCACTTGGCAAAGAGATCTGCGAGCAAGGGCAGGGAGTCGGCAGGACAGCCTGCGTGGAGAGATAGCCCTGTCCGGGCCCTGCCACACCTGCCGTGCCGTGAGTCTATCAGGCTGGAAAATTAAGTGCATCCCCTCCATCTACAAAACGAAGGAACATGCCAGACTAAATTACTAAGACTACTGAAAAGAGGGGACAAACCAAAGGGCAGAGAAGATGAGTTTGGTGTCAGAAAGATGTGGGTTCTGATCTGATGCTGATAATGAGTAGATGTGTGTCCTTCAGCAAGTTATGCAACCATTTAGTCCTGTTTTGGGGCCTATGAATGGAAATATCCTAACTGCCAGTCTTACAAGGTTGTAAAGGGATATCTTGTGGCTTAATTAAGGTACAAACTTAATAAGCAGTTTTATATGCATATCTATATTTGTTCACCTATTATATCCATCTATCTATAGATACAGATAGATAATGGCTGTAGAGGCTGACAGTTCCAAAATCTGCAGGGTAGGCTGGCAGGAGACCTAGGAAGAGATCAAAGGCTATCTGCTGGCATCCTCTGATTTTCTGAAGTCAGTCTTCTATTAAGGTCCTCAATTGACAGGAAGACACCCACTCATATGATGAGGGGTAATCTGCTTCACTCAGAATCTACTGATTTAATGGTTACTCTCATCTAAAAAATACTTTCACAGAAACATCTATAATCACGTTTGAATATTTGGGTACTGTACCTAGTCAAGGTGATACATAACATTAACCATCACAATCTTCCTAGTTAATTAAAACTTTTATCACTATGATAAATCTCTTGATCTTTAGTAGTGCTTTTTGCCCTAAAATCTAATTTGTCTGATATTAGTATACAAATCTTTCTTTTGTGTATTTTCCTTAGTCCCTTCAAGCTGCTATAACAAAATATCATAGAATGATGGCTTAAAAGCAGCAGAAATTCACTGCTCACAGCTCTGGAAGCTGAAGTTTGAGATTGGGGTGCCAGCAGGATTGAACAAGAGCCCTCTTTTGGTCACTGACTTCTCGCTGTGTCCTCACATGGTTGAAGGGGTGAGGGATTTCTCTGGAGCCTCATTTATGAGGACATTAATCTCATTCATTGAAACTTTTGCCACTATGATAAATCTTTCCTTAGTAGAGCTTTTTGTCCTATAGGCTTCCCTGGTGGCTCAGATGGTAAAGAATCCACCTGCAACGCAGGAGACCCAGGATCAATCCCTGGGTTGGGAAGATACCCTGGAGATGGGAATGGCAACACACTCCAGTATTCTTACCTGGAGAATCCCATGGACAGACCATGGAATCACAAAGAGTCCAACACGATTGAGCAACTGAGCAACTAACAGTCTCGTTCATGAGGGCTCCACTCTCCTGACCTAGTCACCTCCCAAAGGCTCCTTCCTCCTTTTACCATCACCTTAGGGAGTTAGGATTTCAACCTACCAATTAAACACTCGAGACCATAGCAATACTCTTTATATAGTCTCTTTTCATCTTTTTACTTTTAATTCTTCTTTATCCTCAAAGTGTGTCTTATGGAAGTGACAAATAGTTTCTGAAAAAAATTTTACCCAGCCTGACGATCTTTGTCCTTTAATTGACGTAATTAGTTTCATTCACATTTAATGTGATTGCTGACATATCTGGATTTAAATTTACTATCTATGTGTTTTGTATTTATTCCATCAATTACACAATCTTTTTTTCTCTTTTGTCTTAGTTTCTCTTTCAGATAATTCTTTTTACTATTTTTTTTTTCGCCTACATTTTCTTGTTAGCCATTCTTTTGCTATTCTTTCATATATCATCCTATATATTGAAACATAGCTTAGTATTTTCTTATATAGACTTGTTTTTTTATACTTCTTTGACAATATAAAGACCTTAGAATATTTAACCTCCAGTTTAACTGCAATACTTTAACTCTGTCCTGACTGTTGAACTGGAGTAGGAAATGGCCACTCCAATGTTCTTGCCTGGAGAATTCCAAGGACAGGAGCCTGGAGAGCTACTGTCTATGGGCTCAGAGAGTCACACATGACTGAGAAATTTAGCATGCATGGATGTGTATTGAATATTGTTGTTGTTTTATTTAATATGCATGTATTATAATTATATAATGTTTTGTATATTAAAATATTTTAATACATATATATACATATAGGAAAGCATCTATATACTTATATATTTAAATCTCAGAAGACACAATTACAATGACTGTTTAATGAAAACTTTGTTTATATTTAACCACGTTTTACCTCTCATTCTTCAATCACTATTATCCCTCCAAAGTTAATCTCTGTTCTGATTTCATTCACTATAAATCTATATTGATTTGGGTTTGTAAAGTTTCTGGAATGTGTGGCTTGATTTCTTTCATCAGTTTCAAAAATTCTCAGCCATTAACTCTTCAGATATTGTTTCTGGTCCACTATTTACCATCCCAGTTTCTGGGACTTGCAGTATATGTATGTTTCCTATGCTCTTTTTTATATTTGGTATTATTTTGTCTCTCTGTGCTTCAGTCTTGGTATGTTTTTCTGATCTATGTTCTGGTTTATTAACTCTACTTAACTATATCAAAGCTTTATTTCAGTTATTATTTTTTAGTTCTTGAATTTTTATTTTAATCTTTTTGTTTTATAGTTTTCTACTGTAAGACTCCATTTTTTTTTAACTCTTTGAACACATGAATCACGGTACTATTTAAGTCTTTCTGATAACTCTAATATCTGAATCTCCCATGAGTCTGTTTCTATTGTCTAACTGATTTTATATGGGGTGATATTCTCTGTTATGTCTGGTTAATTCTGACTGAGTATGAGGCTTGTCTTTAAACAACTGTAGAGACCATTTGAGGCTATGGATAATGTCCTCTTCTCCGGAGAGGATTTACCCTTCTTTCTGGCATGCAGCTAGCCTGGGGGCAAATCATCTTAATGCAGGTACAGACTGATCTTTATTCTTTGTGGAGGTTAACCTAACCCATTATGAGGTCCTTAGGGGGGAGCAGGAAAGACTGAAATTATGGGATATTACTCTCTTCTGCAAGTCCTGAATTCCAATTTTCCCTAATCCTATGACACAGATAAAAATCTCTGCTCAGATTCTCAATTACTGCATTTTCAGACTTTGTCACAGCTTTTCAATTTCTAATTGTTTCAGGGAAGGAGCCTTTGCAAATGTTACCTTCATTGCTCTGGGCTTCCTATCTCTTAGAAATCTTCAATCTCTGAAGTTTTTACTTGTTTTTGTAACTCTCTTCTAATATCATCAGCAGATTTTTGTTCAAATAATTTTTTTAGACTTTTTAAATGTGGGAAAACTTTTTGTTAAGTCACTCAGTCGTGTCTGACTCTTTGCAACCCCATGGACTGCAGCACGCCAGGCTTCCCTCTCCTTCACTATCTCCCAGAGTTTTTTGGCCTGAAATATGTTAGCCTGATATTTTGAGAAACAGAAATTCACTACTATCTGCTTTGTCAGCTGGATAGCATTATTCTCTCCCCATGTCAAAGGTGAGGACTAAAACAGTGCAGAAGTCCACCTTCAAGTGATTGGAAAATTAAATCACTGTGTTTTAAAGTGAAAGAAAGATCTTTTTTGCTTTGAGGTATCGCTTAGAATAAAAAATAAATAAATAAACAAATGGTACCTAAATAAACAAAAGCTTTTGCACAGCAAAGTAAACCATGAACAAAATGAAAAGATAACACTCAGAAGGGGGAAAAAAAAAAAAACCTGATTCAAAAAATGGACAAAAGACCTAAATAAACATCTCTCCAAAGAAGACAAACAGATGGCTAAGAGGCACATGAAAAGATGCTCAATATCACTAATTATTAGAGAAATAAGCTACAATGAGATACTGCCTCATACTGGTCGGGATGGCCATCATCAAAAAATCTACAAACAATAACCACTGGAGAGACTGTAGAGAAAAGGGAACGCTTTAACATTATTGGTAGAAATGTAAATTAATACAGCCACTATGGAGAACAGTATAAAAGTTCCTAAAAATAAACCACTGAGAGTAGAAATACCATATGACCCAGCAATCCTACTCCTGGGCAAATACCCAGAGAAAACCGTAATTCCAAAAGATACATGTACTCCAGTGTTCACCCCAACACTATTTACAATAGCCAGGCATGGAAGCAGCCCAAATGTGCATCAGCAGATGAATAGATAAAGAAGACATGGTACATAGATAGAATGGAACACTACTCAGTCATAAAAAAAAGAATGAAATTACCATTTGCAGAGATGTGTATGCACTTAGAGACTGTCATACAGAGTGAAGTAAGTCAGAAGAGAAAAAAAAATACGGTATATTAACACATACATGTGAAATCTAGAAAAAAAATAGTACAGATGAACCTATTTGCAAAACAGAAACAGACACAGATATAGAGAACAAATGTATGGACACCAATGAGAAAAAAGGGGACGGATAATTTGGGAGACTGGGATTGACATATATACACTGCTATGTATAAACAGATAACTAATGAGACCTTACTGTACAGCACAAAGGGGAAAACGTACAATCTGTTTTTTTGTGTGTGTGCTTAGTCACTCGGTCGTGTCCGACTCTTTGCAACCTCATGGACTGTAGCCCACCCGGCTCCTCTGTCTATGGGGTTCAGTTCAGTTCAGTCGCTTAGTCGTGTCCGACTCTTTGCGACCCCATGAATCGCAGCACGCCAGGCCTCCCTGTTCATCACCATCTCTCGGAGTTCACTCAGACTCACATCCATCGAGTCCGTGATGCCATCCAGCCATCTCATCCTCGGTCGTCCCCTTCTCCTCCTGCCCCCAATCCCTCCCAGCATCAGAGTCTTTTCCAATGAGTCAACTCTTCGCATGAGGTGGCCAAAGTACTGGAGTTTCAGCTTTAGCATCATTCCTCCCAAAGAAATCCCAGGGTTGATCTCCTTCAGAATGGACTGGTTGGATCGCCTTGCAGTCCAAGGGACTCTCAAGAGTCTTCTCCAACACCACAGTTCAAAATCATCAATTCTTCGGCGCTCAGCCTTCTTCACAGTCCAACTCTCACATCCATACATGACCACAGGAAAAACCATAGCCTTGACTAGACGGACCTTAGTCGGCAAAGTAATGTCTCTGCTTTTGAAAATGTTATCTAGGTTGGACATAACTTTTCTTCCAAGGAGTAACTGTCTTCTAATTTCATGGCTGCAGTCACCATCAGCAGTGATTTTGGAGCCCCCCAAAATAAAGTCTGACACTGTTTCCACTGTTTCCCCATCTATTTCCCATGAAGTGATGGGACCGGATGCCATGATCTTCGTTTTCAGAATGTTGAGCTTTAAGCCAACTTTTTCGCTCTCCTCTTTCACTTTCATCAAGAGGCTTTTGAGTGGGGTAGGACATGTATTAAGTTAACCATAAAAATGCATTCCAATACACAGTAGGTGCAGACAGATACTGTTTGATTCCACTTATATGAGGTAGCTAGAATAGTCAGTTCATACAGTCAGAAAGTACACTGATAGATGCCAAGGACTGGGGGTGGAGGAGTAGGGAGGGAATGGGGATTTGGGGACAAAGTTTCAGCTTCAGAAAATGAAAGATTGGGAAGATGGATGATGGTGAGAATTGCACAACAATGTGAATGTACTTGGTGCCACTGAACCGTACAGTTAAATATGGTTAAAATAGTATGTTGTATATTATGTGACTTTTACCACAATAAAAACAAATTTAAGTGACCAGAGGTTGTTTTTATATTTGAAACTCACCATGAAAGTCAGAAGACCCACCCTAGATTTAATGTATGAGAAAAAAAAAGTAGTCTGCCAAGCAAGTATACAAGGGCAATAGTAATTAGGAGAGAATTGTTTTGTGATTGTATCCCTGCTAAATTTTGCTCTTTCAACAAAATGTCTGCATACCTATAGCAGACATAGCAATGAGAACAACAATAAAAAGACCACAATTAATATTGCAACAAACTATCTTTCCATTCACTAATTGGCTGATTGCTTCATAGAATACCGATTTAATACCTTACATGTGCCAAAGTCTGTAAAGTTCTTGGAAGAGAATTTTGAGTGACATGAACCCAGTCTTTCTTCTCTCCTAAGGGATATAAAGGAGTTGAGGGACAAAGTTTGAATTAAGTACTCTGGCTCTGGAGTCAGAAAGAAGGAATGTTCCGCCCTCAGGGACCTCAGAGAAAATGATAAAATGTAGGGAACAAAGATGTAGTTTATTTTTTCCAGTATTATATGAGAAAGTGAACACATGCTACAAGGGAATGAATGAATGAGATGATTAATCCTTGATATGCTGTCTTTAATTTTGGCAGGTTGAGCCTGCCCTTCCTCTCTGCCTCCAGTTTTCCAGCTATATAAAGGCTGCTGATGTTCACTGGATTACCTCTAATGGTTTTTCCACTGAGTTCTAATATTTTTTGTTTTCTCTGACTATACAGTCTATAGCCAGTGGTGAGAAGGTGTTTTTCAGTAGGTTCAGTAGGTTCTTACTCTGAGACACTGGAGGGCAGTAAAACCACACTCATTTTAAAATGCACATCCTGTTGTGGCTTCTTCCCACAGTGAAAAGAGACTTGCTAAAACGCATGCTTCCTTCCTATGTTGATTAATTTTGCTCTGACTACTACACACGGACTATCCTCATCACTTACATATCTGACAGGCCAATTTCACAATCATTTTCCTGCTCTTAATCTCTCCTGAAGTGACTGTTTTCACAAAAGAAATTTAAAACTCCTGATTTGGAAGTAGAACTTAATATCTGAAGTTGGTACTATGCTAGGGAATCCCTGACATGAGATTGTTCTATCTAAGAGCCTCTGTGTCTGATTACAGCCCCTTCAGGTTCAACTCAGGTATTGAGTCAGGGTAGAAATAGGCAAATTCATATATTGTGCACCAAACTTTTGTTTGTGTGAAAGCAGCAGAGCAAGAACACAGGATAAAATTATTTCAGGGATGACACAACATCCACTGTGCTGGTAGCCAGCACTCGTGGACACAGAGCTGAGGCCGGGAACCTCAGTGTGAGTGGGCAGCAGGAAATCAGAAACAGAGGAAGGGTGGTTCTGGGAGCTGTACCAGTGAAAAGCTGTTCCTTCTCTGTTTAGAAAACCAAACAAAAACCTCAGAAAACATATTTGAAATGCAGCAGGAATTATTTTGATTCAAATCTAAAGGAAACATTCTCTGATGCTGAGGTATAAGTTGCCAGGGGCAATGGTTTACACTACTGATCAGCAGAGTACAAGACTGGGAGGGTCCTCTGTGCAGACCCAACCTACTTGGTGCCTCAGTGTGTAGGTGGATAGAGGAGGTCCAACAAGAGGTGGTCTTAAATGAACTCTCACTACAAGCCAATGATTGTTTGCAAAAATCTGGCTTAAAATTTAGCATTCAAAACATTAAGATCATGGCATCTGATCCCATCACTTCATGGCAAATAGGTGGGGAAACAATGGAAATAGTAACAGATTGTTTTATTGGGCTCCAAAACCACTTTGATGGTGACTGCAGCCATGGAATTAAAAGACACTTGCTCCTTGGAAGAAAAGCTATGACAAACCTAGACAGTGTATTAAGAATTGGAGACATCACTTCATCAACAAAGGTCCACACAGTCAAAGCTATGGTTTTTCCAGTAGTCACCTATGGATGTGACAGTTGGCCCATAAAGAAAACTGAGTGCCAAAGAAATTATACTTTCAAACTGTGGGGCTGGACAAGGCTCTTGAGAGTCCATTGGACAGCAAGGAGATCAAACCATTCAATCTGAAAGGAAATCAACCCTGAATATTCATTGGAAGAACTGATGCTGAAGCTGAAGCTCCATTACTTTAGCTACCTGATGTGAAGAGCTGACTCGCTGGGAAAAGATTGAGGGAAGGAGGACAAGGGAGCAACAGAGGATGAGATGACTGGATGGCATCCCTGACTCAATGGACATGAGTTTGAACAAACTCTGGGAGATAGTGAAGGACAGGTATGCAGTTTATGTGGTCACAAAGAGTCAAACACAACTGAGTGACTGAATAACAGCAACAAGCCAATGATAAGGCCATCTTATTGCAAGTCTAGGTCCAAAATAATAATTCCTTAGACTTAAAAAGTCCAGGTTTAGGGAAAAAGTGCTTTGGGCATGGCCAACTGGAATTCAGTTGTTGCTGGCATGGCTCCCAGAATGTGTTAAAGTGGTCCACTCAAACTCAGGATGGGGAAGTTTCAGCTGGCCATGATTTCGTGATCTAGAAAACCATCTTGCTTCTAGAACATACTTTCAGACAAAGGTCTTTGCTCAGAAGGTCAGCTCTTGTATATTCCAATCCTTCTGTTAACCAAAAGGTTCCGTGACTCTGACAGAGGCTGGAGGGCTTCTGTGTGACCAAATCTCTCACCCTTTACTTTATAAAGGGATTGAAAGCTGTCTTACCCAACCTGATATTTCCACCTTTCATTTTACCAAACCTGCATTTTTGCCCTCTTTTATTAGTGAAGATTGTTATTGTTGTTCAGTCTCTAAGTTGTTTCCAGTTCTTTTGTGACCCCATGGACTGTAGCCCACCAGGCTCCTCTGTCAATGGGATTTCCCAGGCAAGAATACTATAGTGGGTTGCCATTTCCTTCTGCAAGGGATCGTCCCAATCCAGGGATTGAACCCGTGCCTCCTACAGGACAGGTGGATTCTTTACCCCTGAGCTACCTGGGAAGCCCATTAGTGAAGATAAGCTTTTCAATTAGTTGGGATTACTCAGAGGGAAATGGAGTGGAACTAATATACATCTTACACTCATTATGAACCACAGAGTAAGAATGTTATTTTGAGCCCACAGCTTTATTCAATTCTCAGCGACACCCTTGTTAGGAAAGATTATTATTCCTGTTTTACAGATGCAGAAACTGAGGTTCAGAAACGTTAAGAAACTGATGAAGGGTTAAGGAAACTTAAAATTTAAAACATGGTGAGTTTCATTCTACAATCCATTTTTGTCCAGAGAAAATGAGCATGTTGATTAAGGGCGTTAGGTTCTGGACTATTAGGTATGCAACGCAAGTTAGAGAGAATCCTAAAAGAAAGAGTTTCCAGATGGAGAGAGGATCTCTCCAACTTGGCTCAAGGCTGAGCCCAGGCCCTGTGGTATGTAAAGTCCACAGGTGGACATGGCTTAATCATGTTGAATACTAGTTCTGCACGAGGCCTTGTGCTTTATGAAGCACTTTTATGTGTACTATCTCATTTGTTCCTCACCGTAATTCTGCAAAACAGGAGGAAGGGCATTGCTAATGTTAGGCTATATTTGAATGGATTTTATATAATGTGATACAGTTTGATAAATTTTCAGAAGTTAGGAAATACTAAGCCTATTGTATATCCTCCCTGTGGTCAAGATGGGAAAGCTTAGACTCAGAAGAATCCATTTCTCTGCTCTGACAGGAGAAGCCATTGTGGATAAATTAAGGGACCTTGACTGTCAGCCTCGGAGAGAAAAGCCACTTTGGGCAATACTCAAAGGACCTTCTGTTTGGCCAAGTGTCAGGGTGACACTGTGTAATACACAGCATGAGGCTCTGGTATGTCTCATTCTCATTCATCTATCTTCCCATTCATCCATCCACAGAGCGGCACCGAGCTAGACTCATAAATAAGATGTTGAGCACAGATAAATACTGCCCCTGCCTCATGGAGCCAGGACTTATCATTTTGTGCCATGATGAGAGGTATGTACTGATCTCTAATTACGGTTTCAACTTTCATTTCTCAGATCACTAATAAGTACCTTTTTAATGTGGGCAGCCACTATAACATCCCATGTGAAGGGATGAATGAACACAGTGGTGTTTCTATGAGGTCTCTCTGGCTTCAGTATAGAGACTGAACTAAAGAGAGGCCATCACAAGGCTGGTATATCAGTCCAATCCAAAGAGGATGTCAGGGAATAGATAGAGCACCAGAATCTTAGAGAAATTTAGAAGATAAAGTTGAAGGCAGCAAGAAATTAGAATTCAGGGAATTCTCTGGAATTTCTGAAATCATAAGTGAAAGTAGCTCAGTCATGTCCTATTCTTTGCGACCCCATGGAATATACAGTCCATGGAATTCTCCAGGTCAGAATACTGGAGTGGGTAGCCTTTTCCTTCTCTAGGGGATCTTCCCAACCCAGGGATCAAACCCAGGTCTCCTTCATTATGTTTTCCTTAAAATGTAATACTTCTAATCCTCTTTATACTCCTTAATCATTATTATGGTAATCTGAAAGTTTGATTTATAAGAATAATTTAACGTCATTCTGAAGAACTGTGGCTTATAGCAATATTCACATTCCATATAAACACCAGCAAACATTGTAAGACAGTATTCCAGCAGTGTAGCATTCAGACCTCCCAACAAGATGAATGACACAGCACAGAATCACATGTCAAACCTGCCAATTTAAGGACTTCATTTGCTTGTAAAACTTATTACTTCTTGGAACATCACTCATAGGATTTGTAGAAAGCATACTATAAGTTGATTAATATTTATTTGCAAAAATGACTCACCACTAGTAGCAGACAGGTGCAGGGTCACCCACTTACAAGCACGGCAAGAGCTACAAGGGTAAAGAGTAGACTGTCAATGACCAGGTTCCCAGAAATGTTCTCAGCTTTTAACTCCCTGGGCCAACTTCCCCTACTTTAGCTTCTAACTCAGTGTCAGTGGATTCCTTCCAACCAGCAAAGTCTCTACCACTTGTTAAGCTTTAGCTCTCAAAGGAGATTTATAATACTTATTTTCCTTTGTCCTGACTTCTTGATCCATTTTCCTCAGAATTGGGAACTCAGAAAACTGGAGGAGAAATGCCATTAAGGAATTCTGGTATGGAAATACAGGGTTTGTGACAGGGCAGCATACTGGGACCGTCTGGCTGAGAGGTGGCTGATGAATCTTACATCTGTTCTTATCTGTGTTCTCTCCAAACTAATTAGTGTCCTTAAGAATGCTCATCATGGGGCAGGTCAACAATGAATACAATCAGATACATAACCAACCTCACCGTGTTATCCAAAACGAGAATTAAATTTCCAAACAATGCACTCTCACTCCTCTTTGAAAAAGTAATACACCTTTGGAAAAAACAGAGAAGAGACTGAAACACGAGACTTTCCAAAATCTAGGGCCTTTTCTATGGACCATCAAACCATGGTCTTGGGAAGAGAGACAAGTTAGGTTAGCTAAAGTTTTGAGTGTGACTCCTGCAAGTTTATTTTCTTTTAGACACACAGTTTAAATCCTGAAACAAAACATTTTGCTCATTCATTAGCTATTCCTAAAGATTAAGTTCAGTTCAGTTCAGTTCAGTCGCTCAGTCATGTCCGATTCTTTGCGACCCCATGAATCGCAGCACGCCAGGCCTCCCTGTCCATCACCAACTCCTGCAGTTCACTCAAACTTACATCCATCGAGTCGGAGGTAATTGACCCCAAATATTACTGTTGTGTATACAAATTAAACTTTAAAAAGAGCATACTCTTTTATACAGCCATTTAACTTCTAAGAATGTCTCTAATGCATAAGAATAACTACTACAGGAAATTAAAATAATAGGAAGAGTTAGAAAAGTTGCAAGATAGATACATAACAAATTATATTTTTATTGGCCAGCAATAAATAATTCAAAACTATAATTTTAGAAATTGATATTTAAAGTCTAAAAATACATAATGTCTAAAATATGATTTTTGTGTAAAAAGTTCTGATAAAAAACTTTGTTTAAAGACAGTATAGAGTACCAAAATAAACAGAGTTATACAATATTTAGTGATAAATAGAAAGGAAAATTATCATAAAATCTGCCAGTCCTTCACAAATTAATTAAAATGTTCTGTGAAATTTTCAATACACACACAAAAGATGAGGTGATTGACAACTTGGAAACATGGATAAAGTGTATCCCACTGAAAGATTCATGGTTTGAAAGATAGGAACAAGACAAAACCATGAATGTAGAAATAAGATGAATGCACTGAGATAAAACATTTTTAAACAATTATCTCAAGGAGCAATAAACAAAGTCCCTAAGTCACCAAATAATCTCAGTTCTTTTCCTTTGGTTCTGAATCCAAGCAGGTTCTCCCCAAGATTCATTAGAAATTCAGAGCAGAGATAAAAGCAGAGATTGGATAGTCAGTCTGTCTATTGGTTTATCATAGTAGCCACTGGCAAAGTGTCTAATAGCACAGTTTTTCCAGGTATTTCTCCAGAATTGTGACATATCTACCAAGATATGTGAGGCAGTTCCTAGTACTGAAATCCATACCTTGACTAGAGAGACAACTTGCTATTCTTTCATGCATTAATTATTGAGTACCCTCTGGGCGCATGACATGGTTGCTTTTGTTTTTGTGTATTTGTCATAACTTTGCCCACAGGAAAATATTTTTCAGGCTGTGGAGGTATAAAAAACTTAGAAGAAAATGAACATCGCAGAGAGCAGAGGAATACAGTGTGCTAGAGGAATCTTAAAGACCCACAGCTATTTATAGATCTTGAAATAAATGGCCTTCCTTTGATTGGAAGAGGCACTTCTAAAAAAACTTAAAAAAAATAGAACAAGAGAATGGTGATGAAGTGGGGAAAATTATCTAAGACCTGTCTGGTATAATTTTTTCTTAAAAAAAAAAAAAAAAAATCAGAATTACCACATTATCACATGTACCAAAAAAACTTTTTTAAAGATGGCAACTGTTGTAAAAAGGTTTCTCTTCTTCTTCTTCTTTTTTTTTTTTTTTTAAGGCTGAGATAAGATCAAGGAACTGATTGAAAATGGGAGAATAGGAGAAGAAACATTTGGCTTGCTGGGTTTTTCAGGACTAAAGTTTTATTTTGCAAATGCATTTATGACTTAAGTTAGGATGTGGGAGGCCTGGGAAATACTTTCACAAATTTATTTATTCTTTTTTTTTTTAAGTATAAGTTAATTACTTGCCTCCAGTTCATGCTTATTTTAAAATCACTGCATGTAAATAAGGATATAAAGTATCAAAGACAGAAAAGGAGAAGGGTTTAGTGGTTTAGTTGCTAAGTGGTGTCTGACTCTTTGCAACCCCATGGGCTGTAGCCCCCAGGCTCCTCTGTCCATGGGATTTCCCAAGCAAGAATACTGGAGTGGGCTGCCAGTTCCTCTTCCAGGGGATCTTCCTGACCCAGGGATCAAATCCAGGCCTCCTTAATTGCAGGTAGATTCTTTATTGACTGAACAACCAGGGAAGGATGACAACCATCAAGCAGATTATCAAAATCTGCCAATAATGTAGGACATTCAAAGTCAACAAGAGCATTCAAGATCAGGGACTGTCAGCCTTGGCAGCCCATGGAATCCCTCCAGGCTTTTTAAAGCCTTTTTTGGGAGGTTCTTAACATTAACTTAATTGGTCTGGGGTGTGCCCGGACATTAAGATTTTTAAATGCTTCTCAGATAATTCTAATATTCAGTTAAGATTGAAAACTATTATGTTAATCTCAGAGGCCGATCAGGGCAGTGAACTGGTAGTATCTTTTGCTCCTTCACAATCTCTTGTTAGCCTAAGAAATCTAGACTCCAGCCCTTTCCCGCTGGGCCCCTGGAAAGGGAAAACTCGGTGTGGGTGGTGACATCTCTTCTCACAGGGCCTGACCCCTCTTGTGTTTTTCCAAGGATAGAAAACTGTGTCTTCGTCCTCGTTCACAAGTGTTTCCCTTCATCTGGGCAATCACATGCTGCATGTGTTCTGGGACGCTGGTGGTTTTCTTCTTTCATTTTGCTTTTCATTTTTTGTTAGTTTGTTTTGCTTTGTACTTACCTTGATTTTGAAATTTCACAAATCTCAAACCGGCACAAAACAAACAGAACGGTGACTTCTACTTCCCAGGCTACAATGACTGGCTCCCTGTAAGGTCACAACTCACATACTAAGACCGTTTTGGAAAACTGTTTTGAACTTCCTGTTGGATATGTGCCTCACTGATGTCCCCCGTCCCTGTGCTGACCTGTGATACCAGGCATCTGAGAAGAATACCATACAGCTGCTGCGGAGCAATGAATTTCCAACAAAGGCTTTAGGCAGAGCCCATACAAACTACTGGTTTCCTTGGTTGTGCATGGGTCCATTAAGGGAGAGCCAAAGGGTGATGTCATGAGAAACGTGTCTGATAGCTGGATGGCTTCTTGCCTGTGCAGCAGATCTGCATTTGGACTGTCTGTCCACCTGAAGTCAGCCCGACCTGAAGCAGAGCACAAACAGTCACACAGGAAAGGAGGGTTACTGTTTTTTTTAACTGAGAATTTAAATCTCTTGCCGCACCTGCCACTTGACCTTGGCCAGACCTCACTAGACAGTGCCTAAGATAAAAAGGGGTGAAGTCTTCCGAGCTCCCACGTTCAACACCTCTCTCAACCCAGTTGCCTCTTCCTCCTCCCTCTTCTTCCTCCTGCCAGCTGTCATTGTCTCCTGGCAGGCTGTGTGCGGAGCAGGGGTGGGGAGGAGGTTGCATGCTCTCAGAGATGCGGGCAGAGCAAGTATGCTTGCTTCTGGATTCTGTAAAGGTGAAACCAAATTCCCAGGGACTCAGACTTCTATGATTTGAACAAAACGAGTATAGTTTGGCTCTCCCTGGTCATGCTCATAGATGGTGGGGTCTCCCACGGTTCAGCCCTTACTGGCCAGACAGAGGCCCTGAAGCCCACCATGCCTGGTGGGTTAGCCCACAGGGGTTCCCCTTTAGGACTCGACAGTGCAGAGCCCACCTCCCTGCCTGTTCCACGAGAGCTGCCTCGAGGGTGAGGGTCAGGTCCAATGTCAGCCTCTGCTACAATTCAAGCAGCCCTCTGGCATCACCAGATGATACATATTGTAAGAAACAACTCCCCTTTCCCATGCACTTGGGTTGGTTTTGAGCAGAGTCTTCGTTAGCCATTCAGCCTCTAGAGCAGTGTTTCTTAAAGTTCCCAGGTCAACAGGGAAGTCATTAAAAATGCAAACTCTCCAGCTCATCCCAGGCCTATTAAATAAGAAATTCTATGGAGAGGGCCTTCTGGGTGATTTTGAGAGCCACTGTTTTGAGTATTGTGCATGCGTGCCTGTGTGCATGCCAAGTTACTTCAGTCAGGTCCGACTCTCTGTGACCCTATGGACTGTAGCTCACCAGGCTCTTCTGTCTGTGGGATTCTCCAGGGAAGAATACTGGAGTGGGTTGCCATGCCCTCCCCCAGGGATTCTTCTCAACCCAGGGATCAGAACTGCATCTCTTATGTCTCGTGCACTGGCAGGCAGGTTCTTTTACCACTAGCTCCACCTGGGAAGCCCTTGGGTACTATAGCAAAGTGATTTTGAACAGAGAGGAAAGAATCAAATTAACCTGTTTATGAAGCCTTGAGCTGATCGAGCCTCCCTTTTCTCATCTGTAATACAGGAATAGGACATTTCTGCCCTCACTGGGTTGAGAAGATGTTTACGTGGAGTGGAGCGTCACCAGTACTTAGCAGTAAGTAAGCAACAGCCCTTGTTTTGAACCTGAGTTGCTTAAACACTGGCTTTGCCCTGCCCTGTCACTTGGTCACCCTGGGAGCCACACTCAGGGAGTGGAGGTCACTGCCAGCTCACCTCTGCATGTGTCTCACCTGCTGCTGTCGGACCCCACATGCAAGCCCTGTGAATGGAGAGAAGGCGCACAAATGTTCAGCTCCGGGGAGAAATCTCAGGGAAAAAGGGGGTGATGTTCAACAGGACATACTGTGGGTCTCCACAGTGATCACAGAACTTTGTTCCTAACTGTGCCCCATCACAGGACCTGGAGATGCTCAGGGGAGCAGGAACAAAACCGGCCATGGTATCAGTCAGACCTGCGGACAGGGCTGCAGACTGTGTGGCCCCTGACCTCCGTGGAGGGTGTGCTCTTAACTCCTGTGACAGGGCAGATGTTTAGTGATGGGGGAGGGCTTAGGTGAACCCCAGCTTCTGCTGGGGCACAGCAGAACAGCTTTTCGAGAAAAACTCTCAGCCCCCAGATTTTAATGGCAAGAAGGATCCATAGCAGAACTTTGTGGTGTCACAGAAGGGTCTGGGTTACCAGATACACCTCGGCTTAAATTTTACATCACAGTTCAGCCACGCATTACACAATGAGTGGTGGATAAGTTATTTCTTTGGGATTTTATTTTCTTTCCTATAAAATGGAAACCACACCTCCAGCTGCATGAGGCTGACATGAGGATTAAATGAAATCAAATGCATGAGAGCACTGAGCAGACTGTGAACTCACACGCTGTGTTAGTTGTGGTTGTTATCAAAGAGCAGCCAGCTGTGAAATCTCAGAGGGGCTTGAAGACCTGCTTGGCCCCTGATCAGCTGTGTGACCTTCTACTTGACTTCTCTGAGCCTCGGTTTGCCCATCTGTTAGTGGGGGCAACTTTCCACGCCTCCCACACAAGACCATTGTGGGGCTAGGCTAAGCCAGCAGATGATAAGACACCTCGCACAGATCAGGCACAGCAGGCCTTCTTGCATGTGAATACCTCCTAAACCAAGGGGTGGGTCAGGCTGGACTTCTGAGAGGCTCTCTCTATGCTTGTTACTCTTAAGCCTGTTGAGTTTACCCAGCCCCCTTTGCAGCTGTTAGTTTCACATCGCGTCTCTTTCGAGATTCCTGAAATTGGAAGGGGAAAGACTCTTTTCCTCTAGCCTTCAAAATGTTCCCTGTACTGGAAGACTCAGCCAGGTCTCTGTTCATCTCTCCAATGTCAGATAAGACTCCCCAACCTATCTTTTGGTTTTGCAACAATACAGTTATAGGGAGTGCCCATGTGAAAGGGGCCCCCTTAACCACTCCACCTCCCATGACCTGGGTAAGAAGCATATTCAGCAGGTGAATATCCTAGTCATCTTGAGGCCAGTCCCACATGGCTTGTGCGCAAAGCTTATCAGCTGCTGCTTCTGGGGTTTCCACTTGCATTCATCGGACGGGGCACGTGGGCAGCCTTCCTTCTCGGGGTAAATGGACCTTACAGAGCTCCATTTGGGAGCAGCCTCCTCTGAGTCCAGCTCCTGTACAGATATCTGTGATTGTTGTATAGTGAGTTCTGTATCATTGTTGTGTATGGGTTCTCTATCAATCCAGACATGCTCTTCCACTCTATAACACTCAAAACCAAAGATAAGGCTCCTAAATTAGGTACTTTCACAATCTATTTCAGCAAAGGTTCCTTGGGAATAAGATGCTATAGATCCACAAAATGAGATGGTTCCTTCACAGTACATTCTTTGGTTTCAGGAGTTCCTTGGTTTTGCCCTCCCCCACACTGACTACTTTCTTGGAAACCAGAGCTCTTGGAGGTACTTTGTGTTGCCCCTGCATAATTTTTTCCCTGTCTAGGCAGCACAGGGCTTCCCTGGTGGCTTAGGTGGTAAAGCATCTGCCTGTAATGCAGGAGACCTGGGTTTGATCCCTGGATTGGGAAGATCCTCCGGAGAAGGAAATGGCAACCCACTCCAGTATTCTTGCCTGGAGAATCCCATGGATGGAGGAGCTTGGTGGGCCACAGTCCCTGGGGTTGCAAAGAGTCGGACACGACTGAGCGACTTCACTTCACCTCACCTCAGGCACCATAGAAGCTAGTGGCCAAGACTCAGCTTGGTTTACCACCAAGACCCAACCCAACACTTTCTTCTTCTTTTATTTTAGCTATTACAGAAAATAATAATCAAATGGCTGTATCCTTACAGCCATCTTTAGCATGATAAGCATCTTTAGCGTGCTTATCATTTTGCATTTCCCCATACATTCAGTGTTTCCATGCCCCAGGATCTGAATCCACCTCTGAATTCCATTGGGAACTTTTCCCTTCCGTAACCGGCTGCAGCACAGCTGCCGTTCACGCCACAGGCGGCCATGTGGCCAGGAACCAAAGGTTTTTCATCCCCCCTTGTCTCATCCTTTCTTCTCAAAACATGTTTCTGTGAGCTGAGGATGATCTAATGAATCCCACTCCCAGTTCCAACTAAAAGGGTTCAGGAACCCAATTCTAACATGTGTGTTATGGGACAGGAGTGTTTTTCTCTACCAGCCGGGTGTCCCACAATTCAACTCTGACACTGTCCATGGAGAACATCAAATCACATATATTAAGGGCTCAATCCTATAGGACTGCTGCCCCTCCAAATTCAGATGTCAGTCACAAGTCCATGTTGTAGCCTGTGCTTCTGACTGACAGGCTATAGATGGGAAGTTCCAGAGACCCCTTTCTTGGGTTCAAATAATTTGCTAGAGCAGTTCATACAATTCATAGAAACATTTCACTTATTAGATCTCCAGTTTATTATGTTAATAAAAAGACACTTAGGAATAGCCACGTGGAAGCCGTGCAGAGAGAAACGGGGCAAGGGGGAGGAGCTTCTATACCCTCTCGGAGGCGCCGCTCTCCCTGAGTCTCCACGTGTTCCCCAACCTGGAAGGAGGTTTCATTACTTAGCCATGACTGATTAAACCACTGACCACTGGTGATTAATTCAGCCTCCAGCCCCTCTTCTCATCCTGGAAGCCAGAGGTATGGAGAGCGGGGAGGGGGAAGGAGACTGACAAGTTTCAACCCTTGGATCTGATCGGTTCTCAGGAAACCATGCCCAACCTCATTCACTTAACAAAAGGTTACCACTCTCATCAATTAAGAAATTCCATGGATTTTAGCTCAGAGCCAGGAACAGGACAAAGACTAAATGTGTACCTCTCATTGTAAATAACCCTTTCACGCTTTTCTGTGGGTGTGCTGCCTTATTTGGCTTCAGTGTCCCTTTGTGGGTATACCTTCACCTCCTGCGGAGATTCTTTTCAGGGCAAGCACTGTCTCTGTTACGGCACTAGGGAAAGGGTTAGGCATATATAGGAAGGCAGTGTCTAATGTTTAAGGGAGTTACGGTAAGGTGCTGCAGTCAGGGTGCAGTGACCCTAGGTAGACACTGGGGGGCAGAGGAGGACAAGACTGTGACTCTGTCGTGCTGCGGCCTCTGGACAAGTATTCAGGTTTCCCTCCCAGCACTGTCTGCAGGCTGACCTAGGGAGAAGCTTTCCAGCGAGATTCAGAGGAGGGCTAAAAACCCAGGGGAGGAAATGACCCAGAGCCAGGTCCTTACAATTTTCTCACACTTGTAGGCATGCCCCCTAAAACCCTGGAAGTGCCTGAGGCAGTCACTGGGATGTCCAAAAATATGGTAGGGGGGCATTTTTCCTTCCATTTGACATGTTCCCTTTGTACCAGACAGTGCTGATGCAATGGGGGCCTGTCCTTCAGGGAAGACAGCTTAACCCTGGCACAGACCCCAGACAGTCACGGGGAGGAGAAACCCCACTAAGGCCCCAGGAAGCCAAGAAATATGCCCCAGAATAGAGGAATCCATGGGCTCAACCAAGCTTAGTTTTGAACACTGCTGCTGATCACAGCCAGCACCAACAGTTGCCAGGAAACCTGCCAGCGTGGCTCTGTCCCTGCTGGTGTCCGCTGCACAGCGGTCCTGTCCCATCACTAGCCCTGCTCTCTGCTCTGAGCCGACAAAACCGGCCTCCCTCTGCTGGTGATGTGGGAAAGCTGCTCCCCCCAGCCAACCCACAGCCTTCCTTCTGGGCTGGGGACTGGAGAGGAAGGGACAGGAAGGCCTCAGGAGTGGGTGGGGATTAAAGCACAGAGTGTTTCAGTATTTTTTAGCTCCTCTGATTCCTTGAGGCCTTGACCTTGGCAGCAGGGCTATTCTCCAACTGTGTTCGAGGCAAGGGTTTTTGAGGACAGGATGTGTCAACAGAGTTTGATTGCAGTTGCAGGGGTCAAGCAGGCATGCATAGGGCTAGAATACACAACGGGTGGGCAATTGATGGCTGAATTCAGTGGGGATTCTTTCCTCTGGTGTCTACCAGGGCGTGCTGGGGAACTACCGACTGCATGGCAGCTGCAATTAATTCTGATGTATGGTCCCTGCATGTCCCTCTGCCACCCGGAGAAGGGACTTTCGGAGTAGCTCTGTGGCAAGTGATGGTGGTCCATTCTTGGTGCTCCCTGCCCTGGCCCTTGCAGAGCACTGCTCATCCTCCCTGCTGGCTGCAGAGGAGAAAAGGCCTGCTGGCCTACCCTATAGGCCGCTGCCTCCCGCCCCCTGGGCCTGGCCCACCTGCCCTGGGTCTGAACATCCACACTACCCCTCCTGCCTGCACCTCCCAGCTCTCCACCTGCTCCAGCTCTCTTCTCAAGGCAGCCTTGCCCAGGTGCTCCAGCCAGACCCCTTATCTGCTCCTTTGCCACTCCTGTTCTTTAGCCCCATCAGCACTGATTCTTTCTTACCTGGGACTAATATTCGGTGATATCTCCTCCTCTCTTGGGCTGTGAGCCCCTGGAAGATAGGGTGATGTTTCCTGTTCACTGTTCAACTGATTGAACACATGTTTATTGAGCAACCACGAGGCCAGGCACTGAGCTAAGGTCTAGGGAGCAAGAGATCTATGGTCCTGACCCTCCTGGAATTAACAGACCAGCAGATTAAACAAAGGAACAGAAAAGTTATACACAGAGAGAAACTCTTTTCTCCCCACCCCACCCCTCAAAAACCCCACTTATGTGATTGGGAGGGGATGGAAGCTACTTTCAACACATGGGCAAGAAGTGACAGCCGTGTCGAGATCTGAAAGAAGGCGCCTAAAGGTCAGAGTGCTTTCTAGCAGACAGCTGCTCCCCACAGACCGTAGAGAGTCAGGAAGCAGCTGGACAAGGAAGTGGCAAGTGCAAAGGCCTTGAGGTAAAACTAACTTGATTTTCTAGAAACCGACAGACGGCCAGTGTGAGAGTGCAGTGAATTCAGCCAGTGTTAAGCGACGAAATGCTGAGTTTGTCATGCCGGAGAGGAACTCCTGATTTCCATACAAAACCTGCCTCTCCCGCTGTCTTCCCCATCTCATTAAAAAGAAGAGCTATCCTTCACTGTACGAGTCCCAAGCTTTCATTGACCTCTGACACCCGACAGCCGGCTACTGCCAAGCGCCGTCAACTCTACCGTGTGTTTAGGCCCTGCCCGCCCCTACTCCCGCTCTCCTGGTCCACCTCGACCTAGAACATGTCCATGTGGTCTCCCACGCCCCTCACACTCCCACCCCCCCAGCAGCCAGAGGCCCCTTTTTAAAATGTAAGTCAGATAAGGGACTGCTCTGCTCAAACCCTCTCAAAGCTCCCCCATCATTCAGAGTCTAATTTAAAGCTCTCGTGGTGACTCTTGAGACCCTACGTGTTCCGGAACTCTTCTGCTACCATGCCTCCTCGCTCTACTTCAGCAGCAGCCTTGCTGCCCTGAGATGCACTGAGCAGGCGACCACCTCAGGGCCTTTGCACCTGCTCCTTCCTCTGCTGGCACACGCCCCGCCCCACCACTCCATCCCCCCACCACACCCCCACACACACGCACACTGGATATCCATATGGCTCCCTCTCTTAAAACCCTTTGTGTACTGCGGGGGTGGGTGGCTCAGTCATGTCTGTCTCTCTGTGACCCCGTGGACTGTAGTCCACCAGGCTCCTCTGTCCATTGGATTTTCCAGGCAAGATTACTGCAGCTGGTTGCCATTTCCTCCTCCAGAGGATCGTCCTAACCCAGGGATTGAACCCGCATCTCCTGCCTTAGCAGGGAGTTTCTTTACTACTGAGCCACCTGAGAAATCTATTACAAATCCACTAAAACGTCAGAACCTTATGAACACTCTGCCTCCTCCCCCTGGTTGCTGCCACCCTCACTCACCCCAGACACTCTATTTTCTCTTCCATGACACTCGGCACTACCCGACGCACCCATTGTCTGCTTGTCGGTTGCCTCTCTCTCCCCACAATGATGGAACTTCGCTCTGTTCGCTGCTGCATCCTCAGCATCTAGCACAGTGCTTGGCATGTGGCTACCCTCAAAAATATATTATTTGAGGCCAGAAACAGTGGCAGGGCCCAACCGTGGAGACTATCACAGATCATCTAAGTGGTATACATTTGATTCTAAAAGCAGTAAGAAGCCAGGACTTCCCTGGAGGTCCCCGGCTAAGGCCTCTACACTCCCAATGCAGGGAGCCTAGACTAGATCCCTGGTCAGGGAACTAGATCCCAAATGCTGTAAGAAGAGTTCACATACCGCAACTAACGATCCAACATGCCGCACCGAAGACTCAGGACAGCCCAATAAATAAGAGCAGTGAGAAGCCACTGGGCAATGGCCAGAAGCAGGGGCTAGAGGCAGAGCTGGCAGAATAGTCCAGAAAAGATGCTGGCTCAGACCGGCATCAGTAGACGTGAAGCGAAGGCTGTGAGAAGTAATTGGTGGGTCAGCCAGGAAGAAGCTGGTATCTGGGGCCAGAGGACCCCTTGAGTGGCCCCAGCCCTACGCTGACTGGGCGCTGAGGATGGCCTTGCCATGCTGCTTCTTAGGCAGGGGCAGGAGGACTCAACTCTGAGCTCGCCGGCAGATGGGTTTGAGCTGAGCTACACACACTCCCCTTGTGCCTGACAGGTGAGCATCTTAGGGGCAAAGACTGTGTTCTTTCCTGTGTCACTGTCTCCCACTCACCCCTCACCCAAACATAACCCCAAAGGCTTCAGTGCAGATGCAGACTGGAGCCTCCCTGAGCAGATGCTCAGACAGACAGTGGGGCACAAGATATCCGTGAGGGATGAATCCATGAAAGCAAAGGGAGGAAGCAGTCTTGGGCACAGGGAGAAGTCGAATTATGATGGAGGCCCCACAAAGCTCTGACCACCTGGGTGGGGAGCCTGGGAGCCAGGATTGCTCATTCCATGTTGGGAAGAAATAGCCTGGCCTGGTACCACTCAAGACGGGCTGCCTCGAAGGGTGTGGCCCATGGCCCCCTGCCCTGGAGGCTGACAGTACGGGGCATCTGCTAGCTATCTGTGTTCCGCCAGCTGGATGGCAAGTCCTACCCTGAAGGGATCGGACAGTGCATCTATTAGATACCTTCCACAGTGGGTATCTAATTGTGGTGGGCTGCTTGGGCAAGCTCTGTGGTCCCACCCCACCACCAACACCACTCCTGTGATATAAACTGGCTCCCAGGAAGAGTTTCTGCAACAGCTTGGCTCTCTCCAGGCCTCTGAGCTAACTCAGATTTGACTGGGCTCATGAACAAGCCTCTGGCCTTCTGTTAGTGCCTCTCTTCAAACTCCCAAGAATGCTTACAGATGGAAGTAGTAATGCAAAATTCACTTAGAGGGCCCATTTCAGAATCCTCATGTGTCTTTTGTGTCATAGATAGATCTAGGCTTTGTAGTCAAATAGTCCAGTGTTCCAACCCCTCACCCGTCACACGCCAGCTCCATGACCCCAGGCAAATTAACAAACCTTCTGGAAGCATTTTCCCTCTTTCGTAAAATGTGTGGAATGATGATGAAAAGACAGGCAACTTGCGATCGATCAAGGGCTGTGTCTAACTTGCCTCGTCTCCACTGGCCCACAGGTGCTCAGTGGAAGAACACCATGTGCCATCAGCTATCTGTGCCCTTGTCTCATGCGGGTCTCAGTAGCCGTGAACTCTGGAGGGCAGTGAGGAGCTGTTATTTACACTGGGCAGAGGTGCCAAAAGGAGTTACCCCTGCTTTAGCACTTCTCACACTGCACAACCTTTACTCGTTTGACTGCCACTTCAACCCCTGGGCATGGCTGGTTTCGTAGCTGAGAACTTAGCCCAGCCCACAGGCTGGCACAGAGCTGGTGCCCCCATGTGTTAGCTGCCATTATGGAAACTTGCCATCACACAGTGGGGTCTCAACAGCACCCCAACAGTCTGCTTATGATGTCCTCTGGGAATAAGTCCCAATTTACCCGGATCTCTGGAATCCCATCTGCCTGGCAGACAGCATGCAGCCCCTAGCTAGATTATAAAGCTGTTCATGAGTGAAGCATTTACCATAGCTCACTGGAGATTTAATAGTACCCTGGTAAACCCTCCCGGGCTCCTTCCTGAACATTCTCTTCCATGGGCAGATACTAATTTTTTCTTTAGGTTGTAAGAGGAAAGACTGCAGTTCCATAGAGCAACACCACAGCCTTCAGTAAAACTGCAAAGAACCTATGTTTGTTCATTTCAGCAAATGCTCCCAAGTATTTCCAACTGGAGCCCTTCATTTTGCTCTCTAACATCTGATGTAGTGGGATAAGCACCTACTATGGATCTAGCAAGTGAAGAGAAGTTGCTCGTGTCCGACTCTCTGCAACCCCACAGACTGACTGTAGCCCACCAGGCTCCTCTGTCCATGGGATTTTCCAGGCAAGAGTACTGGAGAGGGTTGCCATTTCCTTCTCCAGGGGATCTTCCCTACCCAGGGATTGAACCCGGGTCTCCCGCATTGTAGGCAGACACTTTTACCATCTGAGCCACCAGGGAAGATAGGCACATGGATCTAGCAAGACCTGAGTTCAAATCCTGTGTTCCTGAGCAAGTATGTGCAACTTCTGAGTGCTTCCATTCCTTTATCTCACAGGTGGGTTGAGAGTTTAGAAAAGAAGTAACTGTCTGAGACACACCATGTGCTCAAAAGCAGGCAGTTATCACTTCCCATTGCCAAGGGGAGGGAACAAAGGGCGAGTGTGCTGGGGTCTGCCTTACACGATGCTGTGTGATGTGTGCTCAGTGAGGAAGGGTGGAAGGTTCTGGAAGGTTGCGGCATCTGCTGCACTAGATCAAGACCAAGGAAGCACCCGGAAACGTGAGTAACTGCAGGGCAGCCCTGCAGCACCTGTCATAGGCAGTAGGAGCCTCTGGATCCTGAAGCAGAAGACAGAAACATGCGCTTCTCTCCCACCACTGCCACCCACATTTCCACAGTCCTCTTTCCAGGGAAGGCTGAGGATATGGCCCAGACCCTGCTGTGTCCTCTATATAGTGCAAGGCTGGCTGCAGCTCCCAAACACCAAGAAAGAGACTCAGGTGGGTTTCCCCAGGCAGGGGCAAGGAGTGAAGCTAGGGCTCATAAACTTATAAACCCAACCAGAAACTCCTTCAAGGCAGGAACCCTGACTGTCTGGTACTGTTGAATTCTTTGCACTAACAAAATGCTGGCACGTCAAAAGTATTCAGCATCTATTCTATAAACTTTGTGTGAAGATTTTTATTCATTCTCCCCATGTATCTGACAACCAGCTCCTCTTCACTTTCTGCCATAAGGGTGGTGTCATCTGCATATCTGAGGTTATTGATATTTCTCCCGGCAATCTTGATTCCAGCTTGTGTTTCTTCCAGTCCAGCGTTTCTCATGATGTACTCTTCATATAAGTTAAATAAGCAGGGTGACAATATACAGCCTTGACGTACTTCTTTTCCTATTTGGAACCAGTCTGTTGTTCCATGTCCAGTTCTAACTGTTGCTTCCTGACCTGCATATAAATTTCTCAAGAGGCAGGTTAGGTGGTCTGGTATTCCCATCTCTTAAAAGGCTATACACTTATTCCAAAGATGCTTTGGTTGCTCCAAGAAGACCTTTCAGTAATTCTATTCTTCTTTTAAGATAGTTCTTAGGGTCATTTTACAAACTGTATAAGAAATTTGGACTTCCCTGGTGATTCAGACAGTAAAGAATCTGCCAGAAATGTGGGAGACCCAGGTTTGATCCCTGGGTCAGGAAGATCCGCTGGAGAAGGGAATGACAACCCACTCCGGTATTCTTGCCTGCAGAATTCCATGGACAGAGGAGCCTGGTGGGCTACAGTCCATGAGGGTCACAAAGAGTTGCACAGAACTGGAATTTACCTTCATCACCTCACAATTACTTTGCAGAGGATGGGGGGAAGTGGTGGGATGGTATAACCCAACATATGAGACTCTTAATGACTTCATCTGTTTTACAAAATTTCAATTTATCTTCAAAAGACAGAGACTTGGCATCTTTATGAGATATCAAAAGAATGTGTCATAAGCTTGAGAGTAATTTTGAAGCTAGAGTTGGCCAAACATTTTGAGCAAAGAAGCATTTTTAGAATAAGTATCAAGTCTGCCAAGAAACTACTCTGAAGAACAACACTCACTTGATCATGTGATTTTTCATTGTTCGTTAAGTTCCCAGATTGTTTTCACCATAAACAGCCACTGTGTTTTCAAGTCTTCATTTTCTGCTGCTTTGTATCATAAAAGTTCTGAGAGCTCATGGTTCATAGTTTGACTTTTCTTCTTCATTTCCCTGAGTTATAAACATTCTTAATCATGCCTCTTCCTCTGCAGTCAAGACTCATGTGTGGAATGGATGCACTTTGTCTATACCTGCCAGTCATCATCTGGGATAACAAGCTGGGAACCTTTCCTACCTGCCTGGGGAGAAGCAGGCATTGCTAGTAAACCAGGCTTTGAGAGACACTGACATTTGAGACCTGTTGCCTCCTCCTGGCGCCATTCAGAGGAGCCAATCGGGTACTGGGGTAAGGGGAGGAGCCATCACAGTTAACAAATGCCAGAGAACAAATGAACTGATCTATGAAACAGAAACAGAGTCAGGGACATAAAGAAGAGAATGGAGGTTGCCAGGGGGGAGGGGTGGCAGATGGATGGATTGGAAGTTTGGGATTCAGTTCAGTTCAGTTCAGTTCAGTCGCTCAGTCGTGTCCGACTCTTTGTGACCCCATGAATTGCAGCACACCAGGCCTCCCTGTCCATCACTAACTCCCGGAGTTCACTCAGACTCACGTCCATCAAGTCAGTGGTGCCATCCAGCCATCTCATCCTCTGTCATCCCTTTCTCCTCCTGCCCCCAATCCCTCCCAGCATCAGAGTTTTTTCCAATGAGTCAACTCTTCTCATGAGGTGGCCAAAGTACTGGAGTTTCAGCTTTAGCATCATTCCTTCCAAAGAAATCCCAGGGCTGATCTCCTTCAGAAGGGACTGGTTGGATCTCCTTGCAGTCCAAGGGACTCTCAAGAGTCTTCTCCAACACCACACTTCAAAAGCATCAATTCTTCGGCACTCAGCCTTCTTCACAGTCCAACTCTCACATCCATACATGACCACAGGAAAAACCATAGCCTTGACTAGACGGATCTTAGTCGGCAAAGTAATGTCTCTGCTTTTGAATATGCTATCTAGGTTGCTCACAACTTTTCTTCCAAGGAGTAAGCATCTTTTAATTTCATGGCTGCAGTCACCATCTGCAGTGATTTGGGAGCCCCCAAAAATAAAGTTTGACACTGTTTTCACTGTTTCTCCATCTATTTCATTAGCAGATGCAAACTTGTATAGAGAAAATGGGTAAACAATAAGGTCCTACTGTATAGTATGGGGAGCTATATTCAATATCCTCTGGTAAATCATAATGGAAAAGAACATGAAAAAGAATGTATATATATGTATAACTTAGTCACTTTACTGTACAGCAGTAATTAACACAACACTGTAAATAAACTATACTTAAAAAAAAAAAAAAAAAAGCCAGAGAATGTTGTTGTTAGCTGTTGCCTATTTGAAGCTAGTGTTGAAGAATCCCCAGGCAATCTTCCCTCTGGTTTCCATGACACTTTTAGACTGAAATATCATCTCAATGTACAACCTAAAAGAAACAGATAAAGTCCTAGAAATATACACTCTTCTAAGACTGAATTACAAAGAAGTAGAAAATCTAAGCAGCCTAATTACCAGTAGAGAGAGTTAATCAGTAATCAAAAGCCTCCTAATAAACAAATGTCTAGGATCAGATAATTTCACTGGTAAATTCTACCAAATATTCAAAAAAGAATCAATACCAATGCTTCTCAAGGTCTTCTAAAAATGAGAAGAGAAAGAAACACTTCCAAACTCAGTCTATTAGGTCAGCATTACTCTGAAAGCAAAGCCAGAACATGATACCACAAGAAAGAAAAATTACAACGCAGTATCCCTGATGCAGATAGTTGCAAAATTTCTCAACAAAGTATTAACAAACCAAATTCAATAATACACTGACAGAATCAGACATCATGATCAAATGGGATTTATTCCAGGGATGCAAACATTCAACATCCATAAAACAATTCATGTGATACAACATATTAATAAAATGAAGGATAAAAATCACATGATCATTTCAACAGATGCATAAAAAGCATGTGACAAAAGTGAACATCCATTTATGATAAAAACGCTCAATAAAGTGGGTATAGAGGGAATGCACCTCAACACATAAAAGCCATATAGAACAAGACCACAGCTAACACTCATTAGTGAAAAGCTGAAAGCTTTTTTTCAAAATCAGGAGCAAGAAAAAGATGTCCACTCTCACCATGTTTATTCAACATAGGACTGGAAATCTTACCCAGAGAAATTAGACAAGAAAGAAAGGTATCCACAATGGAAAATAAGAAGTAAAACTGTCACTATTTAAGATGACATAATATTATAAATAGAAAAGAGTCTACCAAAAAAAACTTAGAACTAGTAAATCAATTCAGTAAGTTTTTAGGATATAAAATCAATATACAGAAATCTGTTAGATGTGGATATGACTGGTGGTGGAAGTAAAGTCCAATGCCATAAAAAGCAATATTGCACAGGAATCTGGAATGTTAAGTCCATAAATCAAGGTGAATTAGAAGTGGTCTAACAGGAGATGGCAAGAGTGAACAGCAACATTTTAGGAATCAGTGAACTAAAATAGACTGGAATGGATGAATTTAACTCAGATGACCATTATATCTACTACAGTGGGCAAGAATCCCTTAGAAGAAATGGAGGAGCCATCATAGTCAACAAAAGGGTCCTTGGATGCAGTCTCAAAAATGACAGAATTATCTGTGTTCATTTCCAAGGCAACCATTCAATATCACAGTAATCCAAGTTTATGCCCTGATAAGTAATACTGAAGAAGCTGAAGTTGAACAGTTCTATGAAGACCTACAAGACCTTCTAGAACTAACACCCAAAAAGATGTCATTTTCATTATAGGGGACTGGAATGCAAAATTAGGAAGTCAAGAAATACCTTGAAGAGATACCGTGAAGGAAGTCAGGAGTAACAGGCAAATTTGTACAAAATGAAGCAGGGCAAAGGCTAACAGAGTTGCACCAAGAGAACGCACTGGTCATAGAAAACACCTTCTTTCAACAACTCAAGAGAAGACTCTACACATGGACATAGCCAGATGGTCAACAGCAAAATCAGATTGATTATATTCTTTGCAGCCGAAGATGTAGAAGCTCTATAGAGTCAGCAAAAACAAGACCAGGTGCTGACTGTGGCTCAGATCATGAACTCCTCATGGCAAAATTTAGACTTATATTGAAGAAAGTAGGGAAAACAACCAGGTCATTCAGCTATGACCTAAATCAAATCCCTTATGATTATACAATGGAAGTGACAAATAGATTCAAGGGATTAGATCTGATAGAGTGCCTGAAGAACTATGGGCAGAGGTTCGTGACATTGTACAAGAGGCAGTGATCAAGACCATTCTCAAGAAAAAGGAAAAATGGTTGTCTGAGGAGGCCTTACAAATAGCTGAGAAAAGAAGAGAAGCTAAAGGCAAAGGAGAAAAGGAAAGATATACCCATTTGAATGCAGATTTCCAAAGACTAGCAAGGAGAGATAAGAAAGCCTTCCTCAGTGATCAGTGCAAAGAAATAGAGGAAAACCATAGAATGGGAAAAGCTAGAGTTTTCTTCAAGAAAATTAGAGATACCAGGGAAGCATTCCATGCAAAGATGGGCACAATAAAGGAAAGAAATGATATGGATCTAACAGAAGCAGAAGATATTAAGAAGAAGTGGCAACAATACACAGGAGAACTATACAAAAAAGATCTTCATGACCCAGATAACCAAAACGGTGTGATCACTCACCTAGAGCCAGACATCCTGGTATGCAAAGTCAAGTGGGCTTAAGAAAGGATCACATGAACAAAACTAATGGAAGTGATGGAATTCCAGTTGAGCTATTTCAAATCCTAAAAGATGATGCATTCAATATGCCAGCAAATTTGGAAAACTCAGCAGTGGCCACAGGACTGGAAAAGGTCAGTTTTCATTCCAGTCCCAAAGAAAGGCAATGCCAAAGAATGCTCAAACTACCGCACAATTGCACTCATCTCACACGCTAGCAAAGTAATGCTCAAAATTCTCCAAGCCAGGCTTCAATAGTATGTGAACTGTGAACTTCCAGATATTCAAGCTGGATTTAGGAAAGGCAGAGGAACCAGAGATCAAATTGCCAACATCCGCTGGATCATCAAAAAAGCAAGAGAGTTCCAGAAAAACATCTACTTCTGCTTTATTGACTATGCCAAAGTCTTTGACTGTGTGGATCACAACCAACTGTGGAAAATTCTTAAAGAGATGGGAATACCAGACCACCTGACCTGCCTCTTGAGAAATCTGTATGCAGGTTAGAAAGCAACTGGACATGGAACAACAGACTGGTTTCAAATGAGGAAAGGAGTATATCAAGGCTATATATTGTCAGCCTGCTTATTTAACTTATATGCAGAGTACACCATGAGAAACACTGGGCTGGATGAAGCACAAGCTGGAATCAAGACTGCCGGGAGAAATATCAATAACCTCAGATATGCAGATGACACTACCCTTATGGCAGAAAGTGAAGAAGAACTAAATAGCCTCTTGATGAAAGTGAAAGAGGAGAGTGAAAAAGCTGGCTTAAAACTCAACATTCAGAAAACGAAGATCATGGCATCGGGTTCCATCACTTCATGAAAAAAAGATGTGTAAAGAGTGGAAACAGTGAGATGCAGATGATGACTGCAGCCATGAAATTAAAATACACTTGCTCCTAGGAAGAAAACCTATGATCAACCTAGCTGCTGCTGCTGCTAAGTCATTTCAGTCATGTCCAACTCTGTGCAACCCCATAGACGGCAGCCCACCAGGCTCCGCCTTCCCTGGGATTCTCCAGGCAAGAATACTGGAGTGGGTTGCCATTGCCTTCTCCAATGCAAGAAAGTGAAAAGTGAAAGTGAAGTCGCTCAGTTGTGCCCGACTCTTAGCGACCCCATGGACTGCAGCCCACCAGGCTCCTCTGTCCATGCAATTTTCCAGGTAAGAGTACCGGAGTGGGGTGCCATTGCCTTTTCTGGATCAACTTAGACAGGATATTAAAAAGCAGAAACATTACTTTGCCAACAAAGGTCCGTCTAGTGAAAGCTATGGTTTTTCCAGTTCAGTTCAGTTCTGTTGCTCAGTTGTGTCCAACTCTTTGCTATCCCATGGATTGCAGCATGCCAGGCTTCCCTGTCTCCATCACCAACCCCTAGAGCTTGCTCAAACTCATGTCCATTGAGTCAGTGATGCCATCCCACCATCTCATCCTCTGTTGACCCCTTCTCCTCCCACCTTCAATCTTTCCCAGCATCAGGGTCTTTTCAAATGAGTCAGTTCTTCACATCAGGTGGCCAAAGTACTGGAGTTTCAGCTTCAGCATCAGTCCTATTAAATATTCAGAACTGATTTCCTTTAGAAATGACTGGTAGGATTTCCTTACAATCCAAGGACTCTCAAGAGTCTTCTCCGCACCACAGTTCAAAAGCATCAGTTCTTTGGAGCTCAGTTTTCTTTATAGGCCAACTCTTACATCCATACATGACTACTGGAAAAACCATAGCTTTGACTAGACGGACCTTTGATATCAGATGTGAAGGTTGGACTATACAGAAAGCTGAGTGCCAAAGAATTGATGCTTTTGAACTGTGGTATTGGAGGAGACTCTTGAGAGTTCATTGAACTGCAAAGATATAAAGCAGTCAATCTTAAAGGAAATCAGTCCTGAATATTCACTAGAAGGACTGATGCTGAAGCTGAAACTCAAATTCTTTGGCCACCTCATGCAAAGAACTGACTCCTTAGAAAAGACCCTGAACCTGGGAAAAATTGAAGGCGGGAGGAGAAGGGGGCAACAGAATATGAGATGGTTGGATGGCATCACTGACTTGATAGACATAAGTTTGAGTAAGCCCTGGGAGTTGGTGATGGACAGGGAAGCCTGGTGTGCTGCAATCCATGGGGTCACAAAGTATCGGACACAACTGAGCAACTCAACTGAACTGAATAATGAACTATCAGAAAGAAAAAAATAAGAAAACAATCCCATTTATGACTGCATCGAAAAAAATAAAATACCTAGGAATAAATTTAATAGAGGAGGTAAAAGACCTTTACACTGAAAACTATAAGACAATGATGAAAGAAATTTAAGAAGACACTAATAAAGGTAAAGATATTCTGCACTCGTGGATTGGAAGTATTGATTTTGTTAAAATGTCCATACTACTCAAAGTGACCTTCAGATTCCATGCAATCTGTATTAAAATGCCAATGATATTTTTTCACAGAACTAGAAACAGTTATTCTAAATTTTGCATGGAACCACAAAAGACCCCAATAGCCAAAGCAATCTTGAGAAAAAAGAACAAAATTGAAGTATCACACTCCCTGATTTAAAGCTATGTTACAAATCTGTAGTAATAAAAATACTATCAAACAAAATAGAGAGTCTAGAAATAAACCTATGCACATCTGGTCAATTAATTGACAATGAAGGAGCCAAGAAAATACAATCAGAAAAGGACAGTTTCTTCAAGAAATGGTTTTGGGAAAACTAAACAGTCACACGCAGAAGAATGATACTAGACCACCATATTATACCACATACAAAATTAACTCAAAATGAATAAAAAAGTTGAATGAAAAACCTGAAACCATAAAATTCTTAGAAGAAAATACAATCAGTAAATCCCTTGACATTGGGTTTGGTATGATTTTTTTAAATTGGACACCAAAAGCAAAAATAGCCAAGCGAGACTACATCAAACTAGAAAGCTTCTGTAACAGAAAGGAGACCATTCATAAAATGGTAAGGCAACCCACCAAATGTGAAAATATATTTGCAGATCATATATTTCATGGTGTTAACACACTATAGCCTGGCAGATTTTTGCAGAAATGAATGCCCACAGCCATAATATGTCTCCCACCAATAATATGTTAATATCAAAAATATATAAGGAACTCATACAACTGAGCATCAAAAAAAAAAAAAAAGAATCCAATTATGAAATGAGCAGAGGAATTGAATAGACTTTTTTCCAAAGAAGAAATACAAATGGCCAACAGTTACAGGAAAAGATGCTCAATATCGTTAATGATTAGGAAAATGCATATCTAATTGACAGTGAGATATCACTTCACATTCTCACATCTGTAAGGATGGCTGTAATCAAAAGGCAACATGAAGATGTGGAGTAAAAAGAACCCTTGTGCTCTGCTGGGGGCATGTAAATTGGTGCAACCACTATGAAAAACAATATAGAGATTCCTCAAAAAATTTAAAAAGAGAACTACCATGTGATCCAGTAATTCCACTTCTTGGTACTTATTGATGAAAATGAAAACACTAATTCAAAAAGATGCATGCACACCCATGTCCAGTTCAGTTCAGTCACTCAGTCATGCCCGACTCTTTGAGACCCCATGAATCGCAGCATGCCAGGCCTCTCTGTCCATCACCAACTCCTGCAGTTCACTCAGATTCACATCCATCGAGTCGGTGATGCCATCCAGCCATCTCATCCTCGGTCGTCCCCTTCTCCTCCTGCCCCCAATCCCTCCCAGCATCAGAGTCTTTTCCAATGAGTCAACTCTTCGCATGAGGTGGCCAAAGTACTGGAGTTTCAGCTTCAGCATCATTCCTTCCAAAGAAATCCCAGGGCTAATTTCCTTCAGAAGGGACTGGTTGGATCTCCGTGCAGTCCAGGGACTCTCAAGAGTCTTCTCCAAACCCACAGTTCAAAAGCATCAATTCTTCGGTGCTCAGCCTTCTTCACAGTCCAACTCTCACATCCATACATGACTACTGGAAAAACCATAGCCTTGACTAGACGAATCTTAGTCGGCAAAGTAATGTCTCTGCTTTTGAATATGGTATCTAGGTTGGTCATAACTTTTCTTCCAAGGAGTAAGCATCTTTTAATTTCATGGCTGCAGTCACCATCTGCATTGACCCATGTTCACTGAAGCATTATCTACAATAGCCAAGATAAGGAAACAGCCTAAGTGTCTGTGGAGAGGAGAATGGATAAAGAAAATGCTGAACAGTCAGCCCTCACTATCCATGAGGGATTGTTTCCAGGACCACCTGCCCAATACCAAAATCCTTAAATGTTCAAGTTCCTTACATAAATGGACTAGTATTTGCATATAACCTATGCACATCTTCCTTATACTTTAAATAAACTCTAGATTATTTATAATACATAGCACAACGTAAATGCTATGTAAATAGTTGCCAGCATGCAGAAAACTCGAGTTTTGCTTTTAGGAACTCTCTGGAATTTTTCCCCAAATATTGTCAATCCGTGTTTTACTCAATCCAAAGATGAAAAGCCTGGAGAAACAGAGGGTTGACTGTATTTACATTCAGTGGAAAATTACTTAGCCATTATAACAGTGAAATTTTGCCATTTGTGACAGTAAGAATGGACCTTAAAGGCATTATGCCAAGTGAAATAAGTCAGAGAAAAAGACAAGTACTGTATGATCTCACTTATACGCAGAACCTAAGAATTTAAAAAAGGAAAAAAAAAAAAAAAACACCTTCATAGATATAGATAACAGACTGGAGGCTGTCAGAGGTGGGGGCGGGAGGCGGCCCAAATGGGTGAAGGACAGATATACAGTTATAAAATAAACAAGTCATCGGGATGTAAGGTATGTCATGGTAAGCACAGTTACTAATACTATAGTGCATACTTGAAAATTGCTAGGAGAATAAATCTTAAAGTTCCCATCACAAGAAAAAAGTCTGTATATATACTGATGGATGTTAGCTATATTATGGTGATCATTTCACAACATATACAAGTATTGAATGCTGTACAACTGAAACTAATGTGGTATGTTAATTATATCTCAATAAAATGAATAAAAAATTAAAGAATCAAACAGTAGCAATTACAGAATTTAAAAAAATAAAAATTGATTAGTAGCAATTTTATAATTATTAAAAATAAAGAGACTAGTGATAAATGACAAGAAAATGTGACAAAGATAAATATTAAGAAAAGTATATATCAGATGACTGCATTTGGGGTCCTTCGGGAAGTGTTTTGGTTAGATTGAGACTTTTTGAGGAATACACAGAGAAGAATCAATCACATCAAAGAATAAAAATTGGAAAATGACTTATTCAAAAGGAATTGGGTTAGAACTGTAATTACTTGATTTACAGAGGGGAAAACTAATGTATGAAACTGCAATGATTTTGTTCTTTTACATAACTTCACTATTAATCAAAGTAAGACATGTACTTAGCTTTAAAAGGCAAATAATTTTTTAAAAAAACATGTCTCAGCTGTCTCAAGGAGCCCTTGTTAAAACAGGAATATATCACCTGGGAGGTAGAACACATTAACCAATACTAGCTGGGGGGAAAGTAACTCAAATACCAGGAAGCTGCTCCAAGAGTCTCTGGAGACAGAAGCTGGGGTGGGTGTTTCCCAGGAGTGAAGGTTGGGAGGAGAGGTGAGGTGAGAGATCTTGCATAGACAATCAGTATGTGCATGCTCAGTCATGTCCAATTCTCTTGCACCCCCTTGGACGGTAGCCTTCCAGGTTCCTCCGTCCATGGGATTCTCCAGGCAAGAATACTGGAGTGGGTAGCCATGCCTTCCTCCAGGGGATCCTCCCCTCCCCATCTCCTGCACTGGCAGGTGGATTCTTTACCACTAGTGCCAAGTGGGGGAGGCTGGGAGGGAGGGAGCAAAGGTGACAGAGGAGGAGCAGACAGGGCTGTGCCTCCAAGACCTCCCTGAGGGCAAAGAGGGGACAATGTGCAGCTACAGGTTAGAGCTTAGGAGAGGAGCCTTCTGGAAAACCAAATTCTTCTCCTGGCTGACCAAGGGATGGCCTTGACCCTGTTCCAGCATCACAGTCTCCCCTTCAAACCACATCTCTGAGAGAGCTGCAGAGGATGGAAGTGCTAGAAGGGGATTAGGTTTGAAAAAACTCTATTACCCATTCTCTCCTAAGATGGACCCAAGATGGTATTTTTAATGGGGTGATGCCAAGCTAGTCTCTGAAATTGTAGTCTAGTGTTGCTTAAACACTAACATTTACTCAAACCAGGAGGTGCTTAGAGCCAAAGGGGGAACTTCTTTGTGTCTTTTCAGTGTGGTCTTATGAGTTCTGGCAGTGCCAGGGGTCCAGGCAAGCTGCCTTCTGGGAAGATAAACCTTCAAATGTCAACAAACCATTATTGCAGAGATGAAAGGACGAAAGTCAGCCTGGGCATGGCATTTGGAATTCCCCTTGCCAATACTGCTAAGCTTTCTGAATGCCTTTATTTACTGTTTAAATTTTCTCAGTCACCCAAGTAAGCAAAATTCTAACTATGTCTTTTCATTAAATATCTACTCTCTGAATCCAGCCTCACCTCATTCAAGAGACTGCTTCCTTCACTGCAAATGGTGGAATAATAGCAGCCCCCTAGTAGAATGATAATTAGATGGGGTAATGTTTCTAGAAATCTGGAACCCAGGAGTCTGGTCTCTGTAGTTACCATGTGATATCACCTTTCAAATTTTGTGTAACCTTCTTCTGACTCACTTTTCTCAAATGTAAAATAATTATTATTATTCAGGGGATGACATTTAGTTTTATATCATTGTTATAATGCTTATATTTGTGTAGTATTTTCAAGCTCCTTAGTGTTAGGGGAAATAAAAGCATTAAAATGAGAATTGCAAAGGTAATGATTATAAAACCTTATTCAATAACAGATGGAAACAAGGCAGATGAAGACAATCATCAGTGAGCCTTCTTCATAGCTCATTTAGATGCAGCCCACATAGCCATTTCAGCGTGTAATAAGACCAAGCCTTTAAAAATTCATACTAAATTTCATAGTTTCTGTCCATGTACAAATTCCATGCTGGCTCGTGGTAATTTCTGCAAAGCGACTGTGCCTTTCCCATAATTTATGTTCTCTTATCACTCCGTGAGGGCTGAACGCCAATGCCTGCAGGAGTGTGAGTTTGATTAAGTCATTGTAGGCTGTAGACTGCATGGGAGGCTCTGTGCTGTTCCTGGCTGGGCTGGTGCTTCTAGATCCCACTGGGAAGAAGGGCTAAAGGAGGACTGTTCTCAGTTTGTACATCAAAAAGAGTGTGATGGCTCAGCTAGCAACACCAATAACAAACAAAGAAAAGAGGGGCATCACATTCTCTCAGCCAGAGCATGATCTTTTATATTCCTCCAAGGGATACCCTGGACCAGAGCAAAAGCTTGGAGATTCACCTTGTTAGGAAACTCAAAGGCTGATCCCTGGGTTCAGTGGAAAAATTCTTGAGGCTGCTGAAGAATTTCCTTATCCAGGAAGAGAGAGGATGGGATGGAGAAAATGATCATACCATAAGATCAAATATATGTGTGTTTGTGTGTGTTTGGGAGGTGGGGATGGAAGGGTCTGCCATTACTGAGATCTCATGATCCTTCTGGGACCAGGCTAACTGTGCCTGTGATATAATGAGGCCTCTGTCTCAGAGGGCTCAAGTCAACAGCCTCCTTCAGAGTGCACCAGGGCCAGCGCTTCACTTTCAGACATTTCAGAGAGAAGGTCTCTCTTGGCTTTAGTGTTAAGTCTCTCTGGATAGCTTATCTCACTACCAAGACATTGTTCTTTTATCTCCAGCTTTGCTCTGGAAAAAAAAAAAAAGGATGGTTCTCAGTGGGTCACAGTTCTACTCAAGTCAACAAAGGATACTGAGCACTTCCTCAATGTCAAGCATTCTGCAACAGAAACTGAGGACAGTGGTGAACAGGACGGTGGTTCTGATTTCAAGGAACCTACGAAACAGGAATAGCGTCCCATGTGATAGCCATATACCAACCTCTTTCCTAAGCCCTTAACTTTTAATTCTTACCATAGCTGTATGTAGTGGATATATTATTATTGTCCCCATTTTAAAGATGAGAACACTCAATCACAAAAAGATCAGTTAACTTATCTAAAATAACAGAGCTAGTTAGTTGGAGACCCAGCTAACTAGTTAGTCTGACTCTAGAGTTGATGCTTAAATTATCACAATTTCCAGCATAAGGTGAATATAATATATTAAATTCTATGGCATTAAACTCAGAAGCTGTAAGAGCAGAGAGTCACACGTGAGAAGACGAGGTGAGTAGACACTACTTCTGAGAGGAGGTTATGTTTGAGACCTACTGTATGATTCCTCAATAGCCAAGCTCAATGGGGATGTGGGTTCCAGATAGAAGGAAAAGCAAACGCAAGTCTCAAGTTGAGACAGAGCATGCCTTCTTTATATTAAAGAAATGAAGGAGTTCGGTGTGGCTGAATCACAGATTTCATAGGATGAAATATTTAGAGATGAGGTTGCAGGGTTTTGTTTTGTTTTGTTAATCCATTCAACAAGCATTTATCTAGTAGCTGCTATGTGTCAAGTATGGAGATAAGACAACATTAATTGATATAAATAAGGTGATGCCCTCAAGGAACTTATTGTTGGCAAAATGAAATTATATTTCCTGTCTTACCCGTTAAGGAAAAATTAATTAAACTCGGAAATATAGCAAAAAGATCAGTAGCAGTTTCTTTCAATGTTGATTGGGGTACTGTTTAACAGATTTACTCAAAGATTATTTAATTATCTAGAGCAATGCACCTATGTCTGACCTGGCTGTTTACTGGTATTTATGGTTATGAATTCAGACTCTTACAAAGCTAAATGTGCTATATAGGGATCTATCTGGTAGAAAGACAACCTCAAAGGTTATCATTTCATTGGCCTATAGGATATTAACAAATTTTATCTCTCTCTTACTGTGTTAGTTTTATACTGTTGCCATAGCAAATTATTACAGATTTAGTGGCTTACGACAACACAAACATTATTTTACACATTTGGAGGTCAGGAGTTCAGCACAGGTCTCGCATGACTAAATCAAGTGGTAGGCAGACTATGTTCCTTCCTGGAGGCTCTGGAGGAGAATGCTTTTCCTGCTCATTGCAGTTGTTGGAAGAACTCAGTCCCTCTCAGGTGTAGGACAGGGATCCCTGTGTTATTGCCAGCTGGAAGTTGAGGGCCATGCCCCATGTGCAGAGGCTGCCATGATTTTTTGGCTCATGGCCCCCTTCCTCCACCTTCAAAGCCACTGGCAACAGGTCCATCTCACATAGCATCATCTTGACCCACCCTTCTGCTTTCCTCTTCCACTTTTAAAGACTCATGATTAAACTGAACCCATTCAGATAATAGAGGATGATCTCATCTCAAGATCCTTAACCTAAATAGCAACTTCAAAATCCTTTTTGCCATTAAGGTAACATATTCACAGATTCAGGGGATTAGAGCGTTTACATCTCTGAGGAATCATTTTCCAGCTTACCACATTGTAAGAACCACCTTTATTTAAGAATGTTTTGGGGGTAAATTATATAACTTCTGTTCCTCAAAATGCAACTTTAACTAGCTTTACCATCTTACTGCTTCTCTTACTGATGAGACAGTAAATCTTTGACACATGTTCCTTCTCTAGTTATAGGTTTTTAACTTTTTGAAATTTGTAAAAATTATAATCATCAGTTTGTGAAATTGCCAACTGGGCAATTTAACTGTGGTATAGCAAGTCCACCTCATTGGGTGTTCAGGCCTGCATGCTATTTTGCCTACTGGGATGGACCCCAAAGGGTAATAAAACTTCATCTTCCCTGACACACTCTCTCTCTCTTTAACCTAACTGTTTTTATTTCTGGCCCCTGACCGGCTTTAGTCCTCATTCTGATTTATGGATCACCCATTCATATTCAACAGTGATTGGGACTGACTCCAGTGATTGGGACTCCTGTTTTATGGTCTGATCATTGCTACTGGGATGATGGGATCTATTCTCTGATGAGTGAGAAATAGACAATGTAGCTTTGTAGTCTTTTCTGTTTGACTGTTTGGCTAATTATGAATTCAAAACAACTTAAAAAAAAAAAAGAAATGTGCTTCCGGGAATAGCCCTCTGAGGTCTGGACCAATGAATTTCAATATTTCTATGTGTTTTCTTGATCTGTGACTGAGTTTGTAGAACTGAAGCTGCGTGTTCACTGTAGGTTTGTGTGTCTGAAATTAAGCAAAGCGTTTACTTTTTTATTATGAGTGAAACGTTCTGCTTCTTCCAAAGGGCATTAACTAGAATACAATGTCTAGTTTAATTCAATGAATTACTTAGATCATAGAAACTTTGAACACTTATATAAATAATATTGCCAGAGTTCCCACAAAATAAAAAAATCTGAACCTTTAGTATTTTAAATGAGTTGGCTTACAAAAATCCTTTCTTATAGAAAATACTAGCTAAAAGGCATTATTCAGTTTGGTTCAGTTCAGTCGCTCACACGTCTGACTCTTTGCGACCCCATGGACTGCAGCATGCCAGGCCTCCCTGTCCATCACCAACTCCTGGAGTTTACTCAAACTCATGTCCATTGAGTCTGTGATGCCCTCCAACCATCTCATCCTCTGTCATCTCCTTCTCCTCCCACCTTCAATTTTTTCCAGCATCAGGATCTTTTCCAATGAATCAGTTATTTCATCAGGTGGCCAAAGTATTGGAGTTTCAGCTTCAGGATCAGTCCTCTCCAATGAATATTCAGGATTAATTTCCTTTAGGATGGACTGGTTGGATCTCAAGAGACTTCTCCAACACTACAGTTCAAAAGCATCAACTCTTCAGTGCTCAACTTTCTTTATAGTGCAATTCTCACATCCATACATGACTACTGGAAAAACTATAGCCTTGACTAGATGAACCTTTGTCAGCAAAGTAATGTCTCTGCTTTTTAATATGCTGTCTAGGTTGGTCATAACTTTTCTTCCAAAGAGCAAGCGTCTTTTAAATTCACGGCTGCAGTCACCATCTGCAGTGATTTTGCAGCCCCCCAAAATAGTCTGTCACTGTTTTCATTGTTTCCCCATCTATTTGCCATGAAGTGATGGGACCAGATGCCATGATCTGAGTTTTCTGAATGTTGAGTTTTAAGCCAACTTTTTCATTCTTCTCTTTCACTTTCATCAAGAGGCTCTTTAGCTATTGTTTGCTTTCTGTCATAAGGGTGGTGTCATCTGCATATCTGAGGTTAGTGATATTTCTCCCAGCAATCTTGATTTCAGCTTGTGTAAAAGCTTATTCTTTATATTCTATTATTTTCTGGATAGCAAGGATTCCAGTTCTCATCAGAATAATTTTCTGCACTTTGTGCTAATTTTGTTATACTCTTGATTCTCAAGGCAGTCATGTTCCATGAATCTCTGTCATCCTCCTTTCTGTTTATTTAAAACATTATATTGCCACTCTGATTAATGAGTAGCCAAGCTATTATTTCTCTCTTGATGAGGCACCCACATTTCCTCTAATAATTCTTGATTTTTGCCATCCACAAATCTAACTATAACTTATTAATATAAAAAAATTGCATTTCTTTTACATCTAAAAATAGTCACGATGTACCAAAGTTCTCCTGGAAACTCAAAAAGATTTTTTAGTCTTATAAGAATAGGGATGCTTCAAATAATTAGTTTTTTATTCACATATTTCTTAAATTATTCAGCAAAGTTCTAAGAGCTGAATGATGAAAACTGATCTGTCAAACCAAAGAATAGTTTTTTATGTGTTGGTAAAATGTTATTAATAATAATATTCCAGAAAATGTATACTTTACAGAGAGAATTGGCAGGTGCTAGAGATTTTCCAGTGCTCTCACTGTCTATAACATGATTTGCTAAAGAGGAAACATTGACTGACTTCTTGGGAAAAAGTTATACATTATATTCTGACAAAGATTTTAATCCTCTTCTACTTTCATATTAGGTGAGACCACAGACATATTGTCTTATCCATAGGTGGCTTCCACTTTCCTCTGATATTTTTCCTGAAGGGCCACAGGCTAGAACCTGTATCTTCAACAAAGAAGAGACTCAGAATCTTGAGGAAAGGACTGTACCATGTTACCAATAACTACTTATGTTTCAAGAATTAGACTCACTGGTACAAGCTCCACAATGCAAACGTGCCATTATTTAGACAGCTGTCAGGCTGTATTAGGGAGCTGGTCAGAATGTCCAGAATTCTTTTTGTTCAGAAGCAGACAGCTTCAGGAAAGCAGTTGCTGAATTGAGATCCAGTGAAATAAACTTAGTTACACAGGACTGAGTCAACTGATGGGAGAAATATAATTATACTTATTTACTTTGTAATATTGTTATCATTTTCTAGTATTCTGCTTTTGATAGGTATATGAGAAAATATTTTTTCTTTCTTTTTAATCTATTTCTAATTTGGTAGGCTAGGCTTTGGCAAATTGAAATATGACATTTTTAATGGTATCTGATTCTCACTGATACCTCAGAACTCAAAAACTAATATTGAGTTTCTTCATTTTGCACAACAATATCATTTGCATATGCTCAGTGAGAATTTAGTCTCCTTTTTTTTTAACCAGGATGTGTGTATGTTAGTTGCTCAGTTGTGTCTAACTTTTTGCCACCCCACGGACTGTAGTCTGCCAGGCTCTTCTGTCCATGGAATTCTCCAGGCAAGAATACTAGAGTGGGTTGCCATTTCTTCTTCCAAGGGATCTTCCTGACCCAGGAATCAAGCCCTTGACTCTTGTTTTTCCTGCATTTGCAGGCAGGATTTTTACCAGCTGAGCTACCAGGGAAGTCCTTTTTATATGCTTATTTTATTTATTTATTTTTTTTACCAAGATATACTTTGACAAATCAGCTTTGCAACCAAGGTCATATTTGGAGTTCCATGTTGAAAATCGATTTCATTTAAACAAGCGTGATAAGCTCACATTTAAAAAGGTACACTTGGACTTCCCTGGTAGCCCAGTGGATGGGAATCCACCTGGCAATGCATGGGACATGGTTTCGATCCCTGGTTAGGAAAGATTCCCCATGCCATGGAACAACTAAGCCCAAGCACCACAAATACTGAGACTACATGCTGCAACTCCCGAAGCCAACATGCCTAGAGGCTGTGCTCCACAAGAGAAGCCACTCCATTGAGAAGCCCACACATCACAACAAAGAGTAGCTACTACAAGCTGCAACTACAGGAAGCCCTCACAAAGCAATGAAGACTCGGCGCAGCCAAAAATAAATAATAAATAAATTTAAAGATACTCTTATCATGCAGTGCCCATGCTTCCAATACCCTCTCAGGACACCTGTCCCAAGACGTTATTTGTGACGAACAGCCCCTCGTCCAAGGTAAGGAGCCGCGGCTGTGCTTTGCTGAAGCAGCCGTGAAGAGATGCCCCACACCCAAGGTAAGAGAAACCCAAGTAAGATGATAGGTGGTGCAAGAGGGCATCAGAGGGCAGACATACTGAAACAATACTCACAGAAAACTAGTCAATCTAATCACACTAGGACCACAGCCTTGTCTAACTCAATGAAACCAAGCCATGCCTGCAGGGCAACCCAAGGCGGGCGGGTCATGGTGGAGAGGGCTGACAGAACTTGGTCCACTGGAGAAGGGAATGGCAAGCCACTTCAGTATTCTTGCCTTGAGAACCCCATGAACAGTATGAACAGGCAAAATGATAGGATATCAAAAGAGGAACTCCCCAGGTCATTAGGTGCCCAATATGCTACTGGAGATCAGTGGAGCAATAAGTCCAGAAAGAATGAAGGGATGGAGCCAAAGCGAAAACAATACCCAGTTGTGCATGTGACTGGTGATAGAAGCAAGATCCGATGCTGTAAAGAGCAATACTGCATAGGAACCTGGAATGTCAGGTCCATGAATCAAGGCAAATTGGAAGTGGTCAAACAAGAGATGACAAGGGTGAACGTCGACATTCTAGGAATCAGCGAACTAAAATGGACTGGAATGGGTGAATTTAACTCAGATGACCATTATATCTACTACTGCGGGCAGGAATCCCTCAGAAGAAATGGAGTAGCCATCATGGTCAACAAAAGAGTCCGAAATGCAGTACTTGGATGCAATCTCAAAAATGACAGAATGATCTCTGTTCGTCTCCAAGGAAAACCATTCAATATCACAGTTATCCAAGTCTATGCCCCAACCAGTAATGCTGAAGAAGCTGAAGTGGAACGGTTTTATGAAGACCTACACGATCTGTTAGAACTAACACCCAAAAAAGATGTCCTTTTCATTATAGGGGACTGGAATGCTAAAGTAGGAAGTCAAGAAACACCTGGAGTAACAGGCAAATTTGGCCTTGGAATGCGGAATGAAGCAGGGCAAAGACTAATAGAGTTTTGCCAAGAAAATGCACTGGTCATAGCAAACACCCTCTTCCAACAACACAAGAGAAGACTCTACACGTGGACATCACCAGATGGTCAACACCGAAATCAGATTGATTATATTCTATGCAGCCAAAGATGGAGAAGCTCTATACAGTCAACAAAAACAAGGCCGGGAGCTGACTGTGGCTCAGATCATGAACTCCTTATTGCCAAATTCAGACTCAAATTGAAGAAAGTAGGGAAAACCACTAGACCATTCAGGTATGACCTAAATCAAATCCCTTATGATTATACAGTGGAAGTGAGGAATAGATTTAAGGGCCTAGATCTGATAGATAGAGTGCCTGAAGAACTATGGAATGAGGTTCGTGACATTGTACGGGAGACAGGGATCAAGACCATCCCCATGGAAAAGAAATGCAAAAAAGCAAAATGGCTGTCTGGGGAGGCCTTACAAATAGCTGTGAAAAGAAGAGAGGCGAAAAGCAAAGGAGAAAAGGAAAGATATAAGCACCTGAATGCAGAGTTCCAAAGAATAGCAAGAAGAGATAAGAAAGCCTTCTTCAGTGATCAATGCAAAGAAATAGAGGAAAACAACAGAATGGGAAAGACTAGAGATCTCTTCAAGAAAATTAGAGATACCAAGGGAACATTTCATGCAAGGATGGGCTCGATAAAGGACAGAAATGGTATGGACCTAACAGAAGCAGAAGATATTAAGAAGAGGTGGCAAGAATACACAGAAGAACTGTACAAAAAAGATCTTCACGACCCAGATAATCATGATGATGTGATCACTAATCTAGAGCCAGACATCTTGGAATGTGAAGTCAAGTGGGCCTTAGAAAGCATCACTACGAACAAAGCTAGTGGAGGTGATGGAATTCCAGTTGAGCTGTTTCAAATCCTGAAAGATGATGCTGTGAAAGTGCTGCACTCAATCTGCCAGCAAATTTGGAAAACTCAGCAGTGGCCACAGGACTGGAAAAGGTCAGTTTTCATTCCAATTCCAAAGAAAGGCAATGCAAAAGAATGCTCCAATTACCGCACAATTGCACTCATCTCACATGCTAGTAAAGTAATGCTCAAAATCCTCCAAGCCAGGCTTCAGCAATACGTGAACCGTGAACTCCCTGATGTTCAAGCTGGCTTTAGAAAAGGCAGAGGAACCAGAGATCAAATTGCCAACATCCGCTGGATCATGGAAAAAGCAAGAGAGTTCCAGAAAAACATCTACTTCTGCTTTATCGACTATGCCAAAGCCTTTGACTGTGTGGATCACAATAAACTGTGGAAAATTCTGAAAGAGATGGGAATACCAGACCACCTAACCTGCCTCTTGAGAAATCTGTATGCAGGTCAGGAAGCAACAGTTAGGACTGGACATGGAACAACAGACTGGTTCCAAATAGGAAAAGGAGTGCGTCAAGGCTGTATATTGTCACCCTGCTTATTTAACTTATATGCAGAGTACATCATGAGAAACGCTGGACTGGAAGAAACACAAGCTGGAATCAAGATTGCCGGGAGAAATATCAATAACCTCAGATATGCAGATGACACCACCCTTATGGCAGAAAGTGAAGAGGAGCTAAAAGGCCTCTTGATGAAAGTGAAAGAGGAGAGTGAAAAAGTTGGCTTAAAGCTCAACATTCAGAAAACGAAGATCATGGCATCTGGTCCCATCACTTCATGGGAAATAGATGGGGAAACAGTGGAAACAGTGCCAGACTTTATTTTTTTGGGCTCCAAAATCACTGCTGATGGTGACTGCAGCCATGAAATTAGAAGACGCTTACTCCTTGGAAGAAAAGTTATGTCCAACCTAGATAGCATTTTCAAAAGCAGAGACATTACTTTGCCGACTAAGGTCCGTCTAGTCAAGGCTATGGTTTTTCCTGTGGTCATGTATGGATGTGAGAGTTGGACTGTGAAGAAGGCTGATCGCCGAAGAATTGATGCTTTTGAAGTGTGGTGTTGGAGAAGACTCTTGAGAGTCCCTTGGACTGCAAGAAGATCCAACCAGTCCATTCTGAAGGAGATCAACCCTGGGATTTCTTTGGAAGGAATGATGCTAAAGCTGAAACTCCAGTACTTTGGCCATCTCATGCGAAGAGTTGACTCATTGGAAAAGACTCTGATGCTGGGAGGGATTGGGGGCAGGAGGAGAAGGGGACGACCGAGGATGAGATGGCTGGATGGCATCACTGACTCGATGGATGTGAGTCTGAGTGAACTCCGAGAGATGGTGATGAACAGGGAGGCCTGGCGTGCTGCGATTCATGGGGTCGCAAAGAGTCGGACACGACTGAGCGACTGAACTGAACTGAGGATCCCAGACTCATAGGAGGTGTGGAAGGGGACTTTCTGCCCTGCCAGTGACCTTAATAAAATCTGGAGAATCTAAAAGAGAGAAGAATTCACCTGTATTGACTGACATGACAAATGAAATCTGGTGAGATTTCTTGGGCCTAGTTTCTAGTATCAAAACAGAAGGTCAAATAATTAAGCCTTTTGAATAGCCCACCCTTAAGGAGATTTCTTAATGAAATTACCAGAGAGAAGTTAATTCTCTGGCCTTAGTATTTGCTATATGCTCAATACTATATGCTCAAGGAGGGCTTCTCTGGTAGCCCAGTGGTAACAAATCTGCCTGCCAATGCAAGAGATGTGGGTTTGATCCCATGGTCAGGAAGATCCTCTGAAGAAATAGCAACTCACTCCAGTATTCTTGCCTGGGAAATCCCATGGACAGAGGAGCCTGGCAGGCTACATTTCTTGGGGTTGCAAAAGAGTAGACATGACTTAGCAACTGAACAACACAAAGCAGATTACGTTCAAAATCCTCCAAGCTAGTCTTCAGTAGCATGTGAACTGAGAACTTCCAAATGTACAAACTGGGTTCAGAAAAGGCAGAGAAACCAGAGATCAAATTGCCAGCATTTGTTGGATCATAGAGAAAGCAAGGGAATCTCAGAAAAAGATCTACTTCTGCTTCACTGACTACACTAAGGCCTTTGACTGTGTGGATCACACAAACTATGGAAAATTCTTAAAGAGATGGGAGAACCAGACCATCTTACCTGTATCTTGGGAAACTAGTATACGGGTCAAGAAGCATCAGTTAGAACCAGGAGTGGAACAACTGACTGGTTCAAAATTAGGAAAAGAGTACGAAAAGGCTGTATACTGTCACCTTGCTTATTTTACTTATATGCAGAGTACATTATGCAACATGCCAGGCTGATGAATCCTAAGCTGGAATCAAGATTGCTGGGAGAAATATACAATGTCAGATATGCAGATGGTACCACTCTAATGGCAGAAAGTGAAGAGGAACTAGAGAGTCTCTTGATGAGGGTGAAAGAGGACAGAGAAAAAGCTGGCTTGAAACTCAACATTCAAAAAACTAAGATCTTGGCATCCAGTCTCATCACTTCATGGCAAATAGAAGGGGAAAAAGTAGAAGCAGTGACAGATTTTCTTTTCTTGGGCTCCAAATCACTATGGACGGTGACTGCAGCCATGAAACTAAAAGACACTGCTCCTTGGAAAAAAATCTATGACAAACCTAGACAGCAGAGACACCACTTTGCTGACAAAAGTCTGTCTAGTCAAAGCTATGGTTTTTCCAGTAGTCATGCACAGATGTGAGAGGTGGACCATAAAGAAGGCTGAGCACTGAAGAATTGATGCTTTCAAGTTACAGTGCTGGAGAAGACTCTTGAAAGTCCCTTGGACTGCAAGGAGATCAAGCCAGCCAAGCCTAAAGGAAATCAACCCTGAATGTTCATTGGAAGGACTGATGCTAAAGCTCCAATACTTTGGACATCTGATGCAAAGAGCCTACTCATTGGAAAAGACCCTGATGCTGGGAAAGACATAAGGCAAAAAGAGAAGGGGTGGAGAAGATGAGATGGTTAAATAGCATCACTTATTCAATGTACATGAATCTGAGCAGACTCCAAGAGACAGTGAAGGACAGAGGAGCCTGGTGGGCTGCAGTCCATGGGATCACTAAAAACTGAACCAGCTCCAGTATTCTTGGGGCTTCCTTGGTAGCTCAAATGGTAAAGAATCTGCCTGCAAATCAGGAAATGACGGTTTGATCCCTGGGCTGGGACGATCCCCTGGAGAAGGGCATGGTTACTCACTCCAGTATTCTTGCCTGGAGAATTCCATGGACAGAGGAGCCTGGCAGGCTGCAGTCCATGGGGTCTCAAAGAGTTGGACACGACTGAGTGACTAATACTTTCACTTTCATTAAGGGATTAGACCCCAAAAAGTTACATGTAACATGAAGATTTCTCTTAGATGAGAAAGATAATCTTAGAGGTTATTTTCTGACTGTAGGGTATTCCAGCTTTGTGTCTAACTCATCAAATTTATTCTGGTAGACCATATAACCCTTGTTCTTCAAAATGCTCTTTGAACCAGGTTTACCATTATACCAGCTCCCTCATTACTTTAGTTCAGAATCTTTGACACATTCATTCCATATTACAAGAGACTTATTGCTTTTAATGGTTTGAAAATAATAATTACACCCAACTTCCCTTGCAGTATGGAGAATGGGGAAACAGTCTCTCTTTCCTTCCCAGTTCTGGGAGGCACGTTTGCCCTGGCTTCTGGTTTAATGGCACTTCTGAATCTCCATCTATGTCCTTCCCAGGAGATGGGCAGCAGCTGTGGGTCAGTCACTCTCCTTCCGGGTCTTTTGTCAGCTGCCTCAGAGAGTCCTGTGGCTGCATCACAATTTACGTCTTATTTCTCCAGGAGTAAATCAGTGGTGGCTCCAAGCTGTCCCAGACATAGATAGGAAGGCAAGGGGAAGAAGACATTTTTGCCATCTTATCCACTCTTGATAGGGCTGTTTATTTAACCAATGATTTATCTATCCATTGTTTATTTATCTGATGATTTATTCAATATTCACTCATTAAGATGTGAGAAACACAGTGAGTGGATGGTTTATTGAGTTAATTAGATAAAACCTTAAAAGCTGCCATTTTACTGGCTGTATGCCATGAAATAATCAATAATGCAAGTACCATTTTTGTATGGAGGCAGGCATTTTTATATGCAGCTAGCTGCTGTAACAAAGGAACTCCAAATTGTCTGCAGGTGAACACAGAAGTTTATATCTTACTCTTTCAAAGTCCAGCCTATGGTAGAGACATTCATTCAGGAACCCAGATCACAGGTTTCCATCTTTGATGCATGACCTCTTTCAAATTTGCCCTGGACATGAGTACTCAGCTGACAGATGGGTGAAGAGAGAGATTAGAGGATCAAGTAGAGAAACTTTCATGGGTCAGGCTGGAAAAGGTACCTTCCCTCCATATTCCATAGGACAGAATTCAGAGGCAAAGTCACACCTACCTGCAAGGGAGGCTGGGATACTTCATCCAGCTCTGTGCCCAGGAGAGGGAGATGAACTTGGGAATCAGTGACTGAGTCTGCCACAGCTGCCAGGCCCCAGATCCCAGAGTCCATTCAGTCCTTACTGACACAGACTCTGGAGAGCTCACACCCATTTAAAATTTCCCATCACTCTCTGTAACTCCTGGCTCAGCAGAAATTACTACATTAGAAAGTACAATGATAAAAGTGACTTTATTTCTCACCTACAGATCCAGGGGGCAGAGACAGCCCCTTTCCTTTCTTTCCTTTATCCTCAGAGATAAAAATATTCCAATGTTATTCTCAGAACTTTGCTCAGTAGAAATTGGAAAATGGTTGACAGTTTGTGAGAGTGGATTAAGATGATCACACTTGAACTTCTTGAAGATAACTCTTGACTGATGCCTCTGGCTTCACCTGTGATACCTGATAGGTGACTTGGCACAAGATATGCACCAAGAACTACAGGATTTTGGACTCTCTCTAATTTGATCCTTAATTTTCCAGGTTGGCACTCTGAGCCTCAGAGAGGTTACACAGTTTCCCTAAACCACGAGACTAATTCACAGCACAGCAAAAACAAAGCTCAGTTGCTTTGTTTCCGCCCACACTATTATGCCAGGCAGCATTTCATCACACAGGGTATGATTGATCTTCCTTTTTAATGCAAAATATAACAAAATGTTGAGTCACCAGGAATATCAGTGAATATAGAATTTTCTGAACTGAATTTTCTGGTTAACTCTATTACAGCCATAGTGGCTTATAATTTCAACCTGTGGGGTGAAAATCTTCCTAAGGCATACCAGCTGACAGTCCTGCCTTAATAAGCAATGCTTCAAAATAAGCAAACAATGGTTGTTCACATGGACAATTATAATTCCAAAACAGGGAAGGAAATGACCATTTTCAATAACCTGAAGCTCAGTCATGGTGACCTGAATAAATTGTGAGAAGCTGTTTTCAGGTACTTTCTCCCCTCAACAACCTTTAAATTTCAGAATTCAAATCAGAGTACAGACTGTTTACTAGATGTACTAGACAGAATGTTCTTGCTATTAGCTAAGGGAACCTGGGAAATTAATACACCTGGGCCTCTGCTACTTTATCACCCACACTTAGGGGAAAGGCATATATAGGTCTCCGAGTACTTAGAAAAAATAATAGAGTTCACGTTGTGCTTGTTTTTAAGTGATAATCATCAAATAAGAACCATGCTAACTATGTTTCCCATATCCGTTGTTCAAGATGACATTCAGTGACTATGTGTATAGAATAATCATGATAAAAACTTTTTCTTACAGCTATTATTTCTAGCTATTTTACATTGCTCTAGTCTTAAAAGTATATTACCTTATTGCTATAAGAGACACTGGGCATGCTTCTTTCTAGCCATGGGGAACCTGAATCTGTGATAGCCCAGTTCCCCTGACTCCAGTTCAGGGTCTGTCTTTCCATTTGGAATAACAACTGCACCCCAAGCTGCAAGAAAGATTTCCACATAACCGGGTAAGACAGGGATCTGTGCCCCTGGGAGGGATCTGAAAGGAAGACACACGCCCGTAAAGAGAGCCACACCAGGTGTGGGCAAGACTCTGAGGAGGGAGTTGTGCCAGGCTGGCTGTCAGGAAGGCTGGACAGTCGTAGGAGGGCTCCTAGAAGAGGAACTCTGCAGCCAGGTCCAAGGGGACTTCTCAGTTGCACCACAAGAGCAAGAGATGGAGAAGGGAAGAGACGCTGCAGCAGAGACGCGGGTTGGTACAAAGCATGCGGCTCAGAAACAGCTGAGCAAGATCAGTTCAAAACGGGCACAGTGACGCTGGAGAGGCTGGCAAGGGCCACATATCAGAGACCTGCTTCCCCTGAGGAGAGACCACTGAGGAATACAAGCAGGGCTCTGCCGGAATCTCCCCCCTCCACCCAGCCCTGGGCCAAATGGGAACAGGCACATAGCTTATTTACCTTTCATTTGCCCAATCCTTGTCTAACGTTTGCGACAAAACTGAAATAAATTGTGGAATGTGCATGTCCACATGGATGAGACTTAGAAATAACAAAAGCAAATGTAGCTAGAAACTGAGGTTCCTCCTAATTGGTTTTCCAGATTTTCCCTAGCATCACATTTCTGACAGTCAGAACCCTAATGAACCTGGCATGATTTTTGCTGCATGGTAAGGAGGGGTTTCCATGGTAAGGAGGGGCTTTCATGGTAAGGAGGGGCTTTTATGGTAAGGAGGGGCTTGGCTGCAGGGCCTGTGAAGTGAGACAAAAGCTGAGCTGCCTTTCAACATAAAAGGGCCTGAGGCATAACTTCCACTGTCAGAGACATCAGCCTTTTTATTTTAGAAACACAATTTATTTATTCTGCTTATTTGATCAGTGTTTTCTTGAAGAGTAAGGAAAAGCATATGCATTTTGAAAAGTTACTCTTTGTTTTTCCTAGCTTGTTCTCCTGGAAAGGAGCTTCCCTGTTTTAATCACGTAAAGTTGGGTTTCCACACTGCTGCCAAGGAACTAAGGGTTTGCCAGGGGCAGCCTCTCTGACTTCAGGATGCTTTGTCACCACGATCGAATTCATTTAGTGAAAGAGCTTATTTCTGCCAGCTGTTAAAATCACCTACATTAATGCCATGCTGAGTAACAAATATATTTTGTGGGCTCATTTCCCTTTTTTTCCTCAAACACCTTCATCTGGTTGCTTCTCGAAGTAGTAAAACAGGCAAAGTAAACATAAGATGATAGCGAGCCCCAACAAAGATGTGTATGACTTTGTGTTCCTCTCTGTCCACTCCAGCCTGGTGGTGACCTGTTTACACGCATTTGCTTGGATTGGTCCGAGACCCCTGGACTCACCAGCTGACTGAAGAATGGCAAAGAAAGGCAAAGACCTTTCTTCATTTTCCCTTTCCAGTCTCAAACCAGAGCTCAAAGTGTAAGAGGTCATTTTCAGTATACCAATCTCCCCTCTATAGGCTGTTCTGAAAAATACCACCTGGAAGTTGAGTTTTACTAGTTAGTGAAATAACAAAGGTTTTATTGAACTCTTACTAGGAACATTGTACTAATTATAGAGAAAAGAACAATGATTCTTGCTCTCTCCTTGGCTGCAGAAGATAAAAACAGGGCAGGTGAAATGCTTGGGGGGTGGGGAAGTGAGCTTACACAAAGCTAGAAGAGCATAGTATGTCTTCAGGGCATAGAATAATGAAACTGACAAGACCAGACATTTCTGAGGGCCTATTGTGTGCTGGGGCAGAATGATTTGTAAGATGTTTGCCCCCAGGTGACAGGCCTGGGGTAAAGATCATGTTTTTCTTGGTGATGGAGACACTCAGCTTTTGACCCAGGGAAACGCTGGGGAAGTGCTGGTGGACAACAGAAGGAGCTTGTGCAGGACAGGGCCCCGTTCTTTTACCCTCAAAGCTACTGTTATGTACATCCATGGTTTTCAAATTCAGTTTTACCTTAGGGGCATTCTTTTTGCATGTCATTTCTTCTTTATAACAAAGCAGGTTTCTTTATAACAAAGGAGGTTCAGTGATGAAGGTTTGGGGTCTAAAGCCACACATCTAGCAAGTATCAGCAGTAAGATTCTATTCTGAGTGTTTCTCCTGCCCAAAAATACTCTTCCCAGGGTACCAGCTGCCTCCCAGCAAGAAACCACTGGTGAGGGGCTGCTGGGAACTCTCAGGGATGGTGGAGGCTGTCCTGAATGAGGCTGCACTCAGTAAGAATGGGAGGACCCAGTGACAAGATCCAGGAGGTGAGCAGGGTTGAGTGGTACCCGGCCTCGCCCTCCTGGTGCTCCCAGTAGGCGATGATGGCACAGGGCTAGGAAGGGGTATTTCATGGAAGAGAAATGCTTGCACCAATGAAGACAGTCATTTCTTTAGCCAGTACCTTTGCCAGTCTCAGCATCAGAGATGGGGTTTCCTGTATGATCGATCATGTGATGGTTCCAAGGTTAGGCTGCAAACACTGCCTGATTAGAGCACCCCTTCTGCTGATGTTCAAGGTCAAGTACAGGGCATTGCAAATCAAAGCCATTAAAATCAAGAGGATGAGTCAGGGCACTCAGTGGGAGGCTAGATTGCCCACCACTTTTTCCTATTGAATCACATATCATGAAATGGGAGAGCTGTATGAAAGTTCTCCTCCAGGCAGAGAGACATCACAGAAAGAAAGAAAGAAAAATCCAAATATAAACATTATGTTTATCCAGCATTCCTGGTTTATACAAATGGTTTATCTTCTTTTTGACCATTGTTTTGACTTAAAAGGGGGCTTCCCTGGTGGATTAGCAGTGAAGAATCTGCCTGCAATGTAGGAGACTTGCAAAAGACACAGCTTCAATCCCTGGGTCAGGAAGATCCCCTGGAGGAGGAAATGGCAACTCACTCCAGTATTCTTGCCTGGAGAATCCCAAGGACAGAAGAGCCTGGTGGGCTACAGTGCATGGAGTCGCAGAGTTGGACACAACTGAGCACACACGCAGGCCACTTCTTTTGATTTTTAAAAAATAAGCCCATTTTTATGGTTTTTATTCTTAACTTAGAAAGAGTCATGTCCAACTCTTTGTGACCCTATCGGCCATAAACTACCAGGCTCCTCTGTCCATGGGAATTCTCCAGGCAAGAATGGAGTGGGTTTCCATGCCCTCCTGGGGATTTTTTCGATCCAGGGATTGAACCCACATTTCTTACATCTCCGGCACTGGCAGGCTTGTTCTTTACCACTAGTGGGGAGCCAACCTCAGCCTATAACAGACACTAGTTTTGGGTGCTATGCTTAGTCACTCAGTCGTGTCTAACTCTTTGTGACCCATGACTGTAACCCGTCAGTCTCTCCGTCCATGAAGATTTTCCAGGCAAGAATACTGGAGTGGGTTGCCATGCCTTCTTCCAGGGGATCCTTCCAACCCATGGGTCAAACCCAGGTATCCTGCATAGCAGGCGGATTCTTTATCATCTGAGCCACCAGGGAAGCCCATGGTGCCTTTAAGATCAGAGGCTGTGGAAACTCATTGCCTCTCTGGTTTTCTATACCCAGAAGTGATTTTTTTTCCAGCTGGCCAAGGAGCTGTCCTGAAAACTGGCCCTGCCATTCTAACAAGCTCTGTTTGCCCTTGAATCTGACCCCAAATTCCAATTTTCACACACTGCTTAGATTAGACATCTCCCGTAGAGCTGACCTAGCCTCAGACTCTAGACCCCTCCATCCTCCCTGCCCTACTCAGCCTCATTTCACACTCCCGAGTCTGACACTGGCCCCACTCCCCCACACCTGACCTCAGCTTCCCTCTTTGGCTTCTCCTGCCTCCGTCCTGACAGCTGGCAGTGGCTGCTTCCAATTGAACTGCTAAGGAACAGAGGCTCCTTCCCACCTGGGTACATCTGAGTTGTTTCTTAATCAGGCCCAGAGTTCTGGAAGGAGAAATAGGGCAGCCAAGCTGTGCTTTGGGCTTCATACAGAAATGGGAACAGACCAACCTGCGGGCCTCTAGCCCCGTAACCCTTTTGAAAAGTAGACGCAGAATTCTCTGTTTGGGAGAAGACCCCATACACTCTTACTAAAAAAATTCAGAAAATGTGGCATCCTACAAGAGTTTTCCTATTGTGCAAAAACATTTAATTTTTTAAAATTGCTTTCCTGGTCCTTTTCATTTTTCTGCTCACCATGATAGCCTTCCCTGGAGAGACTGAGGTATATGTGGCCCTTTACCAAAATCTGAATTCTCTAGTAAGCCATGACTTGCAGACATGCAAGGGTCACTCTTCTCTAAACAAGATCACATTCTGCTCCTTGTTCCAGAGCTTTTCACGTGTTTGCTCCTTGCCAGAGCAGAGAGATGATCAGATTCACATTTCGTAAAATCATGATGGCTTCAGAGTGCAGGATGGATCAGAAGAAGGGAAGGTTGGAGAATCAGACTTTTGAAGAGTCATTTTAAAAGTCCTAAGGGACAGTGAGAACACTTCTTGTCCCTGAACATTTGTGAGGACTGAGTTGAAGTATTTTTAGATAAAAGAAGCCATGATAATATTCTGTTTCCCATATACCACTCCTCCCACACCCAAGTCTTGAATCTTATTATTATCATGCAACATACACTTTCACCAGCTACAGAGGTGATGAAGTCAAAAAGAATGTGTCTGTCCATTAGGGCTTATTTATGCTGTTAAGACTTGTCACTTATTGGAATCTGACCAATCAGATTAATACCTCCCTGAGAGTGAAATCAATGGAGTTAGAGAGAAACACTGATTTGATTCCAACCTCTGAAGGAAGCAGAAATTATTATTCAATTCCCAGGAGCCTTTGAGCTTATGAGTAACTAAGGCCATCGATGCCCCTTCACCAGCATCTTCCACGGACCTTGTGCAAAGGCACAAAAGGCAGATGTAGGGCCAGCCTGGGAAGCCAAGAGAAAATAAGGTCAAGCAGAAAAAGGAAGCTTTCTAGAGGCAAGAAGGTTTTAGTCTTCTCTGAGAGTACTACTATTTAACAAAAGCCTCAGAGACATCATTAGGTCGTGGGGCATAAAATATCCTTGAGACAGTGGGCAACAGCACTTTCAGTTATAATTAAGAGATGTTGGCGTCAGAGGTACCAGCTCATTTGGCACATAAGACTCTTCGTGTTATTAACAATGAAAGAGAAAGGTTAAATGACTCTTTGTTTAAACTTCCCAAGATGTGATTTTCACGAAAACCATTTGGGAATATGAGATGGTGGTGAGAGAACAAACTATAACCTGAGCAGAGGGTCATGACTCAACTCAGAATAAGGGAAAAGCAAAAATGGAGGAAGATGAAGAGAAAACAATGCCCTCTCATCACTGGCTGGTAGGAGGTAAGAAACAAGGAAGGAAGGAGAGGAGATACATGGCACAGCTTTAGTGACCCAAATCCAAGTATGTGACATCTTTCTTAATGGGGTGAAATCTATGGGTAGGCAGCCAAGCTTAGAGCAGCGGGAGAACCTAGCAGGAAGCATTGAGACAAGGACAGTACAAAGCAAGTGCCACTCATCTTCTGGCCCCAAAATAATGCAAACAGTCTTAGTAGCCTTTGTACCAATTTTATGAATTAGGAATAGTCTGTTGAAACTTTGTATTGAAACCAAATGTGAGGCTAAGTGTGGGATCTGTCATAGAGTACCATAACTAACTAGTGATGTCTAACACGGGCTCAGGGTTAGAGAGCACAACTAATGTGGGACAGAAGAGTGTCACTCGTGGCCCAGGCTAATTTACTGCCATCCTCTATGTTGGGGTTTAGGGTTGAAGGCCCAGCTAACATGGCACCAAGCCTGTTTTTTATTTTCATCCTGTCCATTCTTTCTGCTGGGGACTTATATGAAGAGTAATACATTATGGGTAGGCAGTGTTCTGGAGCTCTACTCCAGGAGACTCTAACTGTAGGAAATTCCTGGAGAATCTACTCTTGATCCCCTATGTTTTACCTGTGTATATTTTTGGAATTGGGGACCTAAAAATTTCCCTTGTACAGTCAGGTAAGGCTTCCAGAAGTCTTGTTGGTTACTTGGGGATTGGGAATGGGGATGGGACTTGGGGTGGGCTTCACTGAGCAAAAATCATTCCCAGGCTTTTGCCCTCTCTCCCATCCCATTCAAGTTTCTTGTCTTATGATACAGGACATAATTAATTCTGGATACCACTGGCCCAGGCCAGGAGGGCCTAGAGGAATGAAAAGACTTGAGTTGATTCACCTTCACTTAATACACAAGAGTCATGTGGGGAATGGTGATGCTATCTATGGATCAAATCACTGTTTTTCCCCTCTGACAGCCAGAAATAGATGTTCAGGCATCCACGTGAAAACCTGCTTGGCATTAAAGTAGATTAAGTATTGATTCTAATTTATGGATTCGGAGGTCCCCCTCCAGGAGATAGGACAAGGAGTCTACTTGGCAGAACCAACAGCTTAACTACAAAGACTGACCTTTGTCAGAATGACAGCTCGTGTTACATGGACCAAGCGTGGGTACAAACAGAACAGCTCCCAGTTGCCTGTGGGTCAGAGTTTATTTTGTTTATAAGAACATATAAATCAAAACCTTGGTCAAGTGCTAAGTACCAGGTCAATAAAACTTTAGTTTTGTTGTAATGTTTGCCCTTTGTCATCAGGAAAATAAAATAAGCAAAACAAACCAATGATTTTTTTTAAGATAAAACTACAAAGTTGAGAGGACCACATAATTATTTGTGCCCGATATAATCCCCTTCCCTAAATAACACTTACATCCTGAGAACTTATTTCCATGTTCCCCAACATGCCTTGTGCATAGAAGGATGCTTGATAGAACTATTAACTTAAAAAAACGAGTAGCAGTGTTGAGTGTTGGAGCGAGCCCTGTATTTGCATTTGAATTTGTTTTCCACTGTATTGCTAGCTCCTAGAATAACAGATAGTAGAAGCTCTTACTAGCAACATGAGCACTATGGTTGCAAGCAAACTTTTAACCTGTCTGATCCTCAACTTTTATGAGTAGAATGGGGCTAAGTATGTCTACACTGCTATCATGCCTTTGCTCCATGTAGCTTCCCCTTTAGGAATGTCTTGACTCTCATTTCAAAACCTTGCTTGGGGTCACTTTTTCTTTGAAGCTTTCCTTGCTTGACACCCTCTTGTTTCCCAGGAAGAAATGACATCTCCCTCCTTCAGGCTCTGCTTAATCCCATTATCAATTCTATCAATGCACCTACAGTCCTTTGTGACATTTATCTTTTCACAAGTCTATCTACCTCTGTGAGACAGTGATTTTCTAGAGGGTAGAAACTGTGTCTTTCATTCTTGTATGCCTAACACTGAGAACAGCAGAAACTTGATATATAATATCTGGAAGGGTAGAGGAATGAACAATGAAGGACTATAATCAGCCAAGTGATGTGATCCATTTAGAGTTTTAGAAAAATCCCCCTGGCACGGAGGGGACATGGGTTAGAGTTCAGAGGGGGTTAGGAAAAAAGCGTCAGGACTCTTTGGGGTTCAGACACTGTCTCCAGAGTGCTTCTGTTACCTTCAGAGGCAACCTTGCGTTATACAAGTTGTTACCGTCCATCAGTAAATTATCTACACACTGAGTCTGCAGATCCCATGTCATGAGGGGCTCAGAATGGGACAAGAAATGCTGGAGCAGGACACCTTCTAGAAGGGATAAGCTTTGGTGGGGTCCTGGTGTGGGGGGGACAGCACTGGTTGAGTCCCTTCATCCACTGCACAGCTCTTTCAGGGCCTCAGCCAGGGCCCTCTGGAGATGCTCCATGCTCAAGGGCAGGTGGAAAATGGACCTACTCCTCAAAGGCGGGGACAGGCCAGTCTTTCATCTGGGTTCTGAGAGTCCCCAAGCCAAGTGAGGTGCAAGGACTTACCAGTGCCCAGTGCTGCCTGACGAAGAGGAGGAGCCAGCCTGGACTCATTGGGCCAAAAGGCAGCATCATGCTGTCTCCGGAGCCAGGTCTCAGAGGGACAGGTGTCAGCCCAAGGGGACCAGGTGTGAGGAAGGGGGTGATCTCTGCCCCAATTCTGCTCCTGAACAACAAGTGACTGAGTCCTTCAATCTTAGAGTTAAGGACCGATTTGATATTCACAGTCTGTATTATATCTAAAAGGCCAGGTTCTGGTTGCTTCAAGCTTATTCTTCTATGTATATATTTTAAAACTTTATGGAAACTTAATGGAAAACTTTATGGAAGTGTACTTCATCTACAATAGACTGTACTTAGTTAAAGCATAGAGATTGATGGGTTTTGACATATTTGTACCACTATTGCTACAGACTGAACTGTGTCCACACAAAACTCACATGTTGAAGCCCTAACCCCTTAATGTATGTGGAGACGAGGCCTACAAGGAGATAATTAAGATTAAATGAAGTAATAGGAGTATTGTCCTTCAAAGAAGAGGAAGAGACAGCAGAGCACTCTATCTCTGTGTGTGTCTCTCTCTTTCTCTGTGTCCGCCTCTCTCTCTCTCTAGTTGTCTTTTTCTCTTTGTCTCTGTCTCTCTCTCTGCCCCTCACCCCTCTGACATGTGCACACACAGTGGGAAGGTGACTGTCTACAAGCCAGGAAGAGAGCACGCGCACAACTGGACCATACTGGCGCCCTGATCTAGACTTTCAGCCTCCAGAAGTGTGAGAAAGTAAATCTCTGTCATCTAAGCTGCCCAATCTATGGTATTCTGTTATGGCAGCCTGAGCTAAGATGCTCAGAAAACAACCACTACAGTCAACAGAACAATTACATCCACCTACCCCAATTTTTCTTTTATTCCTTTTATAATAGACTGAAAAACTTTGAACTTGAGACTAGGAAAGAGAAATCTGCTGTAGGAAAAAAAAAAAACACAAAATGCCCCTTAAAATATTTTGTTGCCTATGATGTCCTCATGCCAAATTTTAACTGAGAAAGAAGACATTATGCAATTAACCCAGAGCATTCATGGTAATTCAGTCCTGAGCGTTCAATGAGACTGAGGACAGTCGCCAGTTCTGAACTAGTTCTGGTAACCTGTATAAACTTTCCAGCTGAAACTCAACAGCTACTTATCAGAAGCCACAGGTTCTCAGAGCATAGAGAATTCCAGAGTATTCTGGTAAAGGAAGACTTTGATGCTTTCTGGCCTTTTCCTTCCCTCACTTCCCAGGGATCAGATTCCCTTCTCCTTCTAGACATGTTTTCTTAATCCTTGTTACTCCTCTCTCACATCCACTGCAGGCTGGATCAGGGCAGCTCCCTGAGGGGAGGGCCTCCTACAGCTCGCTTGGGACCCCTGGGGCCCATGCCGTGTCCAGCAAGAGCTGCTGCCCAAAATGTTTGTGGAATGAATCCCAGATTAAGTTGAGTGAAAGAGTTGATCAAAGAAATGACACCCATTTGAGGTCGTAGATCTTGATATTTAATGCATATTAAGGCAGCCTAGAATGTCATGTAGTAAATTGCACTTTGATTTTTATGAGATCTCTAGGCAGACAGGGCTGGCAGAACAGAGAACTTATTCTAACCTCCCAGAAGAAACAGTCTGACTGCTGTATCACCAGCTGAAAGACCCTCTCTGATCTAATCCACACTTCAGCTCCACCTCCCACCTGCCCTGTCCCCACCTGATGGTCCAGATACCACGGATCACTTTTTAGAATCTTATGTGTCCTGTCTCTGCTTTTCCCCATGTTGTCGCCCTTTGTAGAACCAAACTGAAATGGAGTCACTATGTCAGGGACAAAAGGCAGTTGGCCAACGCAAGCACATTAAAGAGAATGAAACTTAACCTTACCTAAGTTGTAGGAATTTACAGCTCTTCTCAGAGATCAGCCGAGGATGCCAGCCATTCATTCACCAAATGCCAAGTCCATTCACACCATCTCCAGACGTCTTGTTCCCCTGACTCAGCTACCTGCTTCAAATAAGGAAGAAGTCCACCAGGCTACCAATCAGCTGAAAAGCACTGACATTTACGCCAGGAAAACCCTTAGGGAGGGAACAATTCAGAACTCGTTGGCTCCCAAGCCTTGAGTTTCCTGGCTTGTGGATCGAGACCCTTGCAATAAACTCATCTTTCTGCTTTGTTTCACTCGGCGTGCAGAGAGGTTTTGACATGTTTCACATACGCACTTCCCATTTTGTCTACCGTGGCCTCCAACACAGTCTTCAAGTTCAAAGTGTCCTTTCCTGTGGAGCCTTCTCTCAGCCCAACTCTCACAGCATGCTGCCGCTTGTCTGCCATAGATTCTCCCACATCACTTCCACCGTCTGCCTCGTTTGTCTTTCATGCTACATAGTGGGCCCCTTGAGGGAGGCAGCTGAGTCTTAATCATTTTGTAACCCACAGCCTAATCCAGGGCTGTGTAGTAAAGGCTCTCTGTAAATACTTGCAGAGTTTAATTGCCCAATAAGCCATTCTTGCCTTCTCCCCACCTGGAGCAGAGGGCAGAGGGGATGCAGCTGTAGTGGGATGAGCCAGGCCTCAGGCCTGACAACTTAGGCTTTAAGTTCTGGTTCATCACCTTCTCTATTTGTTTTCTATGGCTATGTCACCAATTAACACAAGTGAAGCAGTTTTAAATAATACCTGTTTATTATTTCCTGGTTTCCATAGGCCAGAGGTCCAGGCACAGCTGAGCTGGGTCCCTGCTCAGAGCCTCACAGGGTTGCAGTCAAGGCATCAGATGGGTTGAGTTCCTTTCTGGGGCTCAGGGCTTTCAAGCTCATGGGGTTGTTGGCAGAATTCAGTTCCTTGAAATTGCAGGAGGGAAGCCCCATTCCACTGCTAGCTGTCAGCAGGAATGCATCAGCTCCAAAGGCCATCTGTGTCCCTTCTCACATGGCTTCTCCAACTTCACAGCCAGCAAGGGAGAGTGCTATTTACATCTAACCACTCTCATTCTTCTAGTCTCTGACTTCCTCTCTCACCTTAAGTAATCTTAATTACAAATGCACAGTCCTCTTGCCATATCACATAGTCTAATTAGGAGAGTTCTGACCAATCATATATATAGGTTCAGCCTATGCTTAAGAGGGAGGAATTATGCAAGGGTGAGGTTCAATGGGTTCATCTTAGCTTTCTGCTCACCCCACCTCCTCAGGCTACATTATCCACTTTTGAATGTCAGTTTCCTCAGCTGATAAATGGATAAGTAAATCTACCTTCCAGATCGTTGGCAAGGTTAAATGAAAGAGCCACTTAGTAACTGCAGGTCTCATCCTTTCTTTCTATTTTTTTTTTTTTTTTCTGGACTGCCTATCTCTGAACTCTTCCTAAGTTATTATGAGAACAGACACCAGCTGGACTGTATGTCTATGAAATGACTCTATAAGATGCTTAGTAACAAATGCAGATTAAAAAAAAAAACTAATTGATAATGGCCAGTTATCCAATTTTGGGTGGGCAGAAAGAACTGAGATCATCCAGAATTAGCCCATGCCTCAAGTGAGATGATTTTATAAAAACTGAAGTCCAAACTCCCCAAGCAGATGATTATTCCTATAAAAGGCTTTGTTCATCATTTGTCTTGATAAATGAAAAAGACTTGTCCATGATGCTTGAGTTTTAATAAACTAGATGCTATGAGGAAGAAAACCCATAGCACTAGGCTTTAACAAACTAGATGCTCTGATCCCAGAGCTAAGGATGCTGTCAGCTTTCAGGATGGAGTTGATAAGAGGACAAGGCCACGCTGGTGCTCTCAGCTCTCTTTCTCAGTCAGTCTCCGGCTTGTGCTGACTCCCTGCCAAGCTGCCCAGGGACCTTCACAGTGGTGTCCCATCGGGACAGGTTCTCCTCCAGAAGGTTCTGATTCTTCCCCACAATGCCCACCACTCCTGGGATCTAGCACGTCAGTGCCTAGTTGGGTGCCTGCACAGGAAAAGCATGAACTATGGTGCTGGAGAAGACCCTTGAGAGTCCCTTGGACATCAAGGAGATCAAACCAGTCAATCCTAAGGGAAATAGACCCTGAATATTCACTGGAAGGATTGATGCTGAAGCTGAAACTCCAATACTTTGGCCACCTGATGCGAAGAGCCGACTCACTAGAAAAGACCCTGATGCTGGGAAAGATGAGGGCAGGAGGAGAAGGGTGACAGAACATGAGATGTTTGCATGGCGTCACTGCACTCAATGGACATGAGTTTGAGCAAACTCTGGGAGAGTGAAGGACAGGGAAGCCTGGTGTACTGCAGTTCACGAGGTGACAAACAGTTGGACACACTTAAGTGACTGAACAATAGGAAGAGTGATGAGGTCAGCCAGTGAGAACGGCTGAATATGATAGCCTCTTCCAGGACATCTCTGCACTTTACAGAAGCTTTCAGTGTTATTTAACCAAAGGAGACTTCCTCCCCTCTCAGGGCTTCGGTAGTCCCCTCTGTTTCCCCAAGTGCACAGAGCCACAGCTCCCTGCTGTTAGAGTGGAAAGCTACTGCTTACAAGGCTCCACCAGTGGCATACAGCACACCACTTGCCCAGAAGGTCATGTTCCCTCACTCAGAACCCTGTGGGCCCCGAATGCAGAGCGATGTGCAGTTCCTCATGTGGGTCATACGCTTTCTTACCCGTAGGCTCAAGAGTGAATGGTCCTCGCACTCTCCCTGCTCATTCCTACTCAGTCTTCAGGATGTGATTCAGAGGTCACCTGCTCCAGGAAGCCCCTCTCCTCCACAGTCTGGGATCAGTGTCCTTCCCTATGTTTCCACAGCCCAATCACAGTATTCACCACACTGGGGGTGAAATGGCCATACAGGAGGACTGGTCTGTCACTCCCAACAACTGCTGAACCTGTAGAATCTCCAGTACTGTACTTGACATATGCTTAACATTCAAAAAACTTCAAGGAAGGAAGGGAGAATGGGAGGGAGGGAGGTTGGGAGAGAGGGAGAGAGGGCTGGAGGTTGGAGAGAGGGAGGGAGGAAGAGAAGAGAAGGGATGGCCATAAGGACATTAGATTAGCATGGGCTTGAGACAGAGCAGTTGGCTGGGGACCATGGAGAAGTGACAAGGTCAACCTGAGCTCTGGAGACTTCCTGAAGGAGGAGCGGTCACAGACACCTTGTATCAGCACTTCGGCCTGATGTCAAGGACAGGCAGCCAGTTCTTGCCAACAAGTTCTGCCTCATGCCCACTATGAAGCCCTAAATAGTCCTTTCCTCAGGAAAGGTCTCAGCTTCCTGCTTGAATAACATGTGTTGTAGCAGGCTTCTTGACTTCTGCTGTCTGTGAAGAGAAGCTTACTGAGGGTAGCGATGCCCTGAGCCACCCGATGGCAAGCATCCTCTCTGCCCAAAGCCTCGCCCTGAGTTTTCTGCTTGTTACTGAGTCTGAGAGGGCTTGTGGTTGGGTCTATGAATGAGCTTCCCAAACCTGAGATTTTGCCAATTAAGACTGAAGTTCACTGCAGCCCTTAAGTGGCCAAACAAGCCATAGCAAATGAAAGCTGACTGGGAGAGATCAGGAGATGTTTTCTGGGTCAGACTCATCAGTTTCTCCATTCATCTGTTCCATCAGCAGCAATGATACAGGATTCTCAGGAGAGGGTCAGAGAGCGGGAGAGGTGTCCATGCTGGCTTCACTTAGCAGCATCTGACTCATGAACTGGTCTTCACCTGGCACAAATGCCAGAGTAGAGCATTTTGTAGGTAGAACACGGGTTGTCGGGGTCCTGCCTAGCCACAGAAGGAGGGTAGACAGCCCATTCTTTGCTCTCACATCTGCGGAACTCTGCAACCAAGAAAGTGGTTCAATTCATGTAGCTGAAAATGCCCAGGAGAAGGGAGGAGAAGGCAGGCCAGGGACCATGCTCTCAGACTGTCATTTACTTTCTAAAATGTTAATTATAAAACATAGACAAAATATGGGAAAATGTTTATAAGAGAATGTTAGATGAAAACTAAGATGCAGATTTGTAGCTGCAGTGTGGTTATAACTGTGCAAACCAACAAAAGGAAAAATCCAGAAAACTCTGTATTAGAACAAATGATAGTGTAGAATCCTCTGACTGGTAGAATGATTATCATTGAAAAATTCAATTTTCTCCACTTTTCTGATTTTTCTGAAAATTGCCTGTATTTTATGTTGTGAAAATATAATTAATTATTTTAAAAATAATCATCTGAGAAAGGGTCCTTACAGATTATTTAGTTTAGTGGCTGCCAAGCATGTTTTATCTGAGTACCCAGCTGGCTGCCTCAGCGTCTCCAGGGAAACTTATTAAATATGCAAAGATCTAGGCCACAGCCCTAGAAAACTTGACATACAAAACCTGGCATTGGACCCAGGAATCTATGTTCATTTAGCCAAAAATAAAAAGCCCCACTCCTGGGCATATAGGCAGAGAACACAATTTGAAAGGATACAGTCACCCCAGTGTTCACTGCAGCACTACTTATGATAGCCAGGACATGGAAGCAACCTAAATGTGTCTTGACAGATGAATGGATAAAGAAGTAGTGGTACATATATACAATGGAATATTACTCAGCCACAGAAAAGAATGAAATAATGCCATTTGCAGCAACATGGCTAGACCTAGAGATTATCATCATGAGCGAAGTAAGAGAGTGACAGAGAAGACAAATATCACTGTTATTCAGTCACTAAGTTGTGTTTGACTCTCTGCAACCCCATGGACTGTAGCATGCCAGCCTCTTCTGTTCTCCACTATCTCCTGGTCCAAATTCATGTCCATTGAATCAGTGATGCTATCTAGCCATCTCATCATATGACATCTCTTATATAAGGAATCTAAAAAAAGGGTACAAATGAACTTATCTATAAAGTAGAACTATAATTATAGACATAGAAAATAAATTTATGGTTACCAGGGGATAAGTGGGGAGATTGGAAGATTGGGATTGACATATACACACTGCTATATATAAAATAGATAACTAATAAGAACCTACTGTATAGCACAGGGCCCTATGCTCAACACTCTAATGGCCTATATGAGAGAATAATCTAAAAATGAGTGGATATATGCATAACAGATTCACTTTGCCAGACATCTGAAACGAATACAACATTGTAAATGAACTATACTCAAAACAAGAGTTTGCCAGGCTCTTTCAAAGTGGACTCAGAGTCGTAGGTGGTTGTACTAGTGCAGTCCATCCTCATAGTGCAGAATGAGGAAACTGATGCCCCAGAGAGAGGAGTCACCTGCCAGGTATGAGACATAAACAGGACCAGAACTCAGAACCCATTCTGCAGAGCACAGTGGGCTCTGAGCAATTAGACAAAGGATTCTGAGCTGCAAGAACTCTGTGCCCCTTCTGTATTTCTTATCATCGTGTGGTGTGTCTCCAAAGGCAGACCCTTCCGGAATGGCCTGACCCAGGAGACGGCTTAAGAATGCTTACTGGAGTCAACATGCTCTTCTTTTGACCTTTTGTGAACAAAGGCATCAGATCCTCTGGATTTGAAATGTTGATATGGACGAATTGGATAAAAAGCCCCTGATTCCGCCCTCTCTCCCTAAGGGCTGGCATGATGATTTCTGTTTATATTGGCCTTCAGGGCAGAAAGCAAAATTGCTCATCCTCCTTTGACGTGCTTCCTCCTTTTGGTGTATCTGAAAGAGATGCTGGAAGGGCAGGCTGGCCCCAGTCTCCTGGCCAGACCTCAGCTCGTTCGGGAGACTAACCTTCAGCTTGGGAATAGCGCAGAAAGGGCAGGAGCGGGGGGAGTTGGCCTCAGAGATGCAGCAGCAATCCAAGCTGCTGAGTCAGTTCTGCGCATGCTCCTGATAATTAGACCATATGCCATTCAGCCACATTCTCCCCAGCAGGGGCCCGTCAAAGCTGCCTTCTTCCCGATGTATTTCTCATTAAAAGATGACATCAGAGATGATGAGTGTCAAACTCTACACTTTTCTGTCTCCTGTGGACACAACTCACCTGGATGGTGCTTACTTCTCACCTCCTGCAGCATAAGCAGCCCCAATTCCTCTGTAAGAACATCAGGGGAACGGGGGGCGGGGGTTAGAGAACAGTTGGGGTCCTGCCAAAGACTCACTCATGTTACTTCAAAGGAAAAAAAGGGATATTATTATTGGGATATCTAGGGTCTGGAGCAGGGACAGAAAAGCAGTCAAGCAGCATGCAGTTCTAGGCTCCAGCAATAACAGTGGTAATTGTAACAACAATAATAATAATAACAACAATAACAAGACAGAGTTTCCTTTTATCCTCATATCTTCCTTCCCTCCCCTGCTCTTTCCTGGTGAAGAAGGTGTCTGTGATAAGACAGTGTAGAGAGCCTGAGGCTTTGCTGAAAGTATCCCAAATCCCAAGGGGCATCCACTGCCGTATCTAAAGACCCACCACCGACGGCCAGGAGGAGGCTCAAAGTGACCAGGAGCATCCAGCATTCTCCTGGATGAAGATGAGGGTCCCGAGCAGAGGATCCAGGCTTGGCTTGACAGGATAAAAAGAGAGAAAGACTCAACGCAGGGCGACTAGAGAACACAGGAAGAAAGGAGTTTTTTGGAGACAGCCTGCCGGCAGGCTTTATTTACACTGCAAGTGAATCAGGGGAAAAGTCAAGAAATATTTTACACCACCATCTGAATTCAGGGTGCTCAATCTACTTCTCTTTTTGGTGATGGGGTACCTGCCTGACACGTCCGACCTTGCAGACAGACTGAGGGGTTACACAATGACAGTTAAGTCACCTAATCCTTTAACTCTAAATTGGTTCAGATACCAAACCCACATGCAAGAGTAAACTCACAACTTTGACCCCCACCCCCACCATCACCAACCAATTCATCTAGAAATTCCTGGGAAGCAGCTGCACCGCACCTGGCCACCTCTACTTAAACACTCTTACCCTCTGAATTAATTATCAATTTGCTTCTGGCAACTCACAGCTGCAACCATCAATCCATTCCACATGAGTCTTACTTTCTTCAAACACCACCAAGATCTGCATACCTGACATTTTTTAACTTAACACACTTTATATTTTAGAACACTTTTAGATTCATAAAAAACTGAGCAGAGGGACTACCCCCAGAGGTCCAGTGGCTAAGACTCTGTGCTCCCAAATGCAGGCAGCCCAGGTTTGATCCCTGGTCGGAGAACTAGATCCTACATGCCCATCTTAAGAATAGCCCACATGCAGCAATGAAGACCTGGCACAGCCAAATAAATAAGGAAACATTAAAAAAAATTATCTGAGCAGACAGAACAATGTTTCCATATCCCTCCTCTCCCTTACACACCGTCTCCCTATTAACATCTTAGATGAACGTGGCACACTTGTTACAAGTAATTAACACACATTGACACATTACTGTGAAATAATTTATATTTATACTGTGAGCTACTTTACATCATGATTCAGTCTTTGTGTTCTACAGTTCTATATGCATGATATCATGTATCCATCATTGTAGTACTGTATGATTCAGCAAACCAATATGATATAGATAGATATAGGTTCAACAGACCCAATAAAATATATTTTTTATTTATGGTATTAACATTAAATGTTACTCAGTTAAAATATTATTTTACATATACATAGATACTTAAGAAGTTGGCACATGGGACTTCGCTGGTGGTCCAGTAGTTAAAAATTTGCTTTCCAATGCAAGGGATGCAGGTTTGATCCCTGTCAGGGAACTAAGATCCCATATGCCACAGGGCAATTAAGCCCATGTGCCACAACTAGAGAGAAGCCCGTGCACAGCAACTAAGACCCAACACAGCCAAATAAGTAATAAATAAATAAATATTAAGAAAAGAAATGGAGTCACACAATTATGGAGGCTGACAAGTCCCAAGACCTTCAGGCAGCAGGTATGACACTCTGGAAGGAAGGTGAAGGTGAAGGTGAAGTCGCTCAGTCGTGTCCGACTCTTTGCGACCCCGTGGACTGTAACCTACTAGGCTTCTCCGTCCGTGGGATTTTCCAGGCAAGACTGGAGTGGATTGCCATTTCCTTCTCCAGGGGATCTTCCCGACCCAGGGATTGAACCTGGGTCTCCCGTATTGGAGGCAGACGCTTTAACCTCTAAGCCACCAGACACTCTGGAAAGTTGATGGTAAATTCCAGTCTGAGTTCAAAGGCCTCCAGGTTTAAGACTCAAGAAGTGATGTTTCAGCTTGAGTCTAAAGGCAGGAAGAGACTGATGTCTTAGTTCAAGGTCAGGCAGGAAAACATTCCCCCTTGCTCAAGGCTGGATTGCTCTTTTTGTTCAACTCAGACCTTCAACTGATTGGAAGAGCCCCACCCACATAAGGGAGGGTATCTGCTTTATTCAGTCTACCCAGTTCATTTGTTCATCCCTTCCAAAACACAGTCACAGACTTGCTGGGAATAATATTTGGCAAAATATCTGGGTACTCTACAGCCTAGTCAAGTTGATACATAAAAGTAACCACAGCCTAGTCAAGTTGATACATAAAATTAACCACAGAACAGTTTTACCACCCTAAAAATCCACTGTGCATAAACTGCTCATCCATCTCCCCTCCTCCAACCTCTGGTAAACAGCGATTTGTTTTCCATCTCTGTGGTTTGGAATTTTTTAGAATGTCATTTAGTCAGAATCATATAATAATCATATAGAGAACCTAAAGACTGAGAGAAAATATTTACAAAACACTTCTGATAATGGACTTGAACCCAAAATATACAAAGAACTCAAAAGCCAACATTATAAACACAAATAATCCAATGAAAAAAACAAACAAAATATCTGAATAGACATCTTACCAAGAAGATGCTAATAGGCATAGGAAACCCATGATATTTTTCACAGAACTAGAATAAATAATCCTAAAATTTATATGAAATCACCAAAGACCCAGAATTGCTAAAGCAATTCTGAACAAACAAAGCTGGAAGCAAAACCCTCCAGACTTCAAATAATATTACAAAGCTACAGTAATCAAAACAGCACATATTGGCACAGAAACAGACAAATAAATCAGAATAGAACACATAAATGGGACAGGGTAGAGGGCCCAGAAATAAACTTACATCCCTATGGTCAATTAATCTTTGGCAATGTGGATGAAGTATCCCATCATTTCATAGCAAATAGAAAGTGAAAAAGTGGAAGCAGTGACAGATTTTTCTCTTCTTGGGCTCCAAAATTACTGCAGATGGTGACTACAGCCACAAAATTTGAAGATGCTTGCTTCTTGGAAGGAAGGCTATGCCAAACCTAGACAACATATAACAAAGCAAAGACATCACTTTGCTGACAAAGGTCCATGTAGGCAAAGCTATGGGATTTCCAGAAGTCATGTGCAGATGTGAGAGTTGGACCATAAATAAGGCTGAATACCGAAGAACTGATGCTTTCAAATTGTGGTGCTGGAGAAGACTTTTGAGAGTCCCTTGGACAACAAGGAAATAAAACCAGTCCACCCTAAGGGAAATCAACCCTGAACACTCATTGGGAGGACTGATGCTGAAGCTGAAGCTCCAATATTTTGGTCACCTGGTGCAAACAGCTGACTCATTGGAAAAGACCCTGTTGCTGGCAAATATTGAAAGCAAAAGGAGAAGAGGGTAGCAGAGGATGAGAAGTTTGGATGTCATCACCAATGCAGTGGCCATGAACTTGGGTGAACTTCAGAACATGGTAAGGGACAGGGAGGCCTGGCATGCTGCAGTCCATGGGGTCACAAAAAGTCAGACACAACTTAGCGACTGAACAAGAGCTCAACAACGTAGATGAACCTTGAGATTATCATACTAAGTAAAATAAGTCAGAGAAAAAATGTCACATGATATCACTTACATGTGGACTCTAAAAAAAGATGTAAATGAACTTATTTACAAAACAGAAACAGACTCACAGACCTAGAAAACAAACTCATCCTTACCAAATAAAAGCGGGGGAAAGGATGAATTAGGAGTATGGATTTAATAGATACACACTACTGCATATAAAGTAGATAAACAATAAGAACCTACTATATAGCCAGGGAACTATATTCAATATCTTGCAATAGCCTATAATGGAGAAAAGTCTGAAAAAATACATATACATATATGTAAAACTGAATTACTTTCCTGTACACCTGAAACTAACGCAACACTGTAAATCAATTCTACTCCAATTAAAAAAATAAATAGCCATAAGAAAAGACATCATTTGTCACAAGGGAATTCCAATGAAATGAAAAAAATAAAGTACCATTACAAACCTATTGTGTTGTTTGTTTCTTGGTCTTGTCTGACTCTTTGAGACCCCATGGACTGCAGTATGCTAGGCATCCCTGTCCTTCATTATCTCCCAGAGTTGCTCAAATTCACGTCCATTGAGTCAATGATGCTAACCAACCATCTCATCCTCTGTCACCCTCTTCTCCTCCTGACCTCAGTCTTTCACAGATCAGGGTCTTTTCCAATGAGTCAGCTCTTCACATCAAGTGGCCAAAGTATTGGAGCTTCAGCTTCAGCATCAGTACTTCCAATGAATATTTGAGTTGATTTCCTTTAGGATTGATTGATTTGATCTCCTTGCTCTTCAAGGGACTCTCAGCACCTATTAGAATGGTTAAAACCCAAAAAACTGGCAGTCGCAAATGATAGTCAGGTGCAACAGGAATGCATTCAGCATTTATGGGAATACAAATGGTAAAATCCCTTGGGAAGACAGTTCAGCAATTTCTTTCAAAACTAAACGTAAGACTCAGCAATTGTGCTCCTAGGTATTTACTCAATTGTGTTCAAAATATAAGTCCACACAAAAATCTGCAAGTGAATGTTTACAGTGCTTTCGTTTACAGGCACAAAGCTGGAAACAACCAAGATGCACTTCAATAGATGGATGGATAAACAAACGAAAGCAGTTCTTGGAGGAGGGAGAGAAGTGGGTGAGTCTGCGCCATCTCCACTACGACATAAGAGGTCAAAGCCACACCTTTTGCAAGTCAGTGGTTTTACTGGAATCTGCAGGATATATATCCTATTAGAAAGCTGAGCACGTGTCGCCCTCCTGAGGCGATGTCTAGGAGTTGCTGGGTTCATGTTCTCTATCTTATCTTTCCAGCTGCAGCAGGTTGGTGGAATAGCCAAAGTCTGACTTGGAAGGTACCAAAAGGCACAGCGCATAGTTCAGTTCAGCTCACCCAACACTTGCTGATACCTTCTGTGTTACCAAACTAGTCTTAAGACTTTCTTTCTCCCTGTCCAGGCTCATATTGTGGATTTTTAAGGACTCAAATGTAGGCTGCATTGAAGTGAACTAAAGGCCCTCACTGAATGCAACTTCTTATTAGGGAGAATTAAGACATTAGTTGGAGAAGGAAATGGCAATCCACTCCAGTATTCTTGCCTGGAGAATCCTATGGACAGAAGAGCCTGGTATGCTACAGTCCAAGGGGCTACAAAGAGTCAGACATGACTTAGTGACTGAATAACAATGACAAGACATTAGTACCCACTGTCAAGAGCCAGGAGGACTCAGGTTTCAGGGAAGATGGGGGGAGGCATTAGGATTTGGCAAGAGAAAAGTCTAGAGCTCAAAGGTGAGATGTGTAAATTTAAGGCTGGAGGGCTCCTTAGATCTAGAGGCAACACGTGGGCTTCAGATAGAATATGAATTTCTGAAACTTCACTGAATCTCTGTTTGCTAACATGTTATTTGCACTCAGGAGATTCTGAAAGAATATTTATCTTGATAATTTTAAGAGACTAGCAAGGGGACTTGCTTAATATTACCAAAGGAATTTATTGTAGGTCTAGATCAAGGACTTAAGTGTCCACTCTCTACCCAGTGGTCTTTTGTTTAGACTGTGTGACTACCTCTAACCTCACTTCCTGAGGTGTAAATAACCTCTCAATTGGCCTCTTAGGATGTGATAGAGGAGTGGAAAATGCCTTGAGATGAGAAGAGTAAGAGAATTGTGATATATGAATTCAGTGACAGAGAAAAGATGACATGCCTGAGTCTGAGAAAGGGAAGACTAGAATATTCAGGGAAGCAGCAAGTTCATCGGGGAGGTGAGCAAGTAGTGCCCAAAGAGGTCTTAGGGAGTCACGCATGGAACAGGCAGGAGGGAAGTGAGCCTTAAAGGCGCAGGTGCAGCCAGCCTGCCACAGTGACTTGGCTTCCTGGTTTGCTCCGGCACATCTTCATCTCCAGTGACAGACAACTTGAGGCTTCAGTAAGGCGTTTATTATGCATCAGTTCAGGTTAGGTGCTTCTCATTCCATTCTGGCCAAAACTGATTTGATATTTTTCTGATGTAAATTAGGTTGGAGTACTCTGGGAAGCCAATTCTGTCTTCCAAGTTCAGTTTTCAACACTCATATTAGTTTCTGTCACTGGTAGATTTAACATGACTGGTTGAGTATGCCTCATCATAAAACTGATAAAATAGACTATTTTCCCTGAAAAAGGAAAGAGCAAGAAGCCATATTATAATTTACTGAGTTGATATGTTTATACAGTTACAGCTACTAGGGACATGTATAACATATTCAGATGAATTGTGGGATATAAAGGTCCTTGGAAGAAATGCTGCCTGTAGCTCTCTATAGAAAGACCTAACTTCTCAATCAGCTATGATAGCTTGTCCAAATCATACTAATTCACTGGGAATTTCTTATAAGGAGTCTTATATCCTAAGACAAAGAGTTGATTACCAGATGTGAGGTGAGTGGTCACAGCATAGATCAAAGACCATTGAACAGAAAGTGGAGATCGCTGACCCAGACAGACAGCAAGTTCCTTTTGTAAACTTGAGCAAGTGCCCTCCTCTCTCTGCACTGCCTGCCTCTTCACACAACTAAGGGGATGGAGGAGATGCAGGGGAAAGGCAGGTTTCAGCTCTCATTCCTCCTTCAGTGATTTGATAGCGGCTCCTGGAGGTGGATGCGGCCATCATTCCAAAGCTGGTGACAAGAAGGTCCTGATCATCTCTATCAGCTAAGACTAGAAGAGAACAGATCTGATTGTCTTGGACTATATCATTTTCATGGGGTCAGCCTGTGACCTCCACACAGAAGGTAAATTTGTTATTTATGGGCTTGGTGAGCCACACACATCTAGGTTGAAATTCTGCCTTGTTACAAGCTGTGTGACTAAGTCAATCTTCTGAGCTCTATAAAGTAGGAATGATAATTATACAGACTCCCTAGGGCCACTGTGTAAATAAAACAACTCTAAAGGGGCTTCTGTATAAATAAAACAACTCAGTCGTGCCCAACTCATGTGGCCCCATGGACTGTAGCCACCAGGCTACTCTGTCCATGGGATTCCCCAGGCATGAATACCGAAGTGGATTGTCATTTCCTTCTCCAGGGGATCTTGCCGACCCAGAGACAGAGCCCAGATCGCCTGCCCCTCCTGCATTGGTGCTCATTACCACTGAGCTACCTGGGAAGCCCTAAAGTGGCTTACCATACTGTAAAAGTTATTAATGATTAAGATATTATTACTTCTATTAACACCAGTACACTCTCTCCAAACTTCTCTTCAAAACATATCTTCAGGGCTTGATATACCATGCTGGGTACAAGGCAAAGCACTAGGGTGCAGTGAAGCCTTCAAATGCCTTGTGAAAGTGAAGGAGCCCAAAGTGAACAATTTTCAAAATGCCAGAGGCTGGAAGGGGTACAGCGATAAATCAAAGGAAGGGAAGAGAATTCAGCTTTGCTGTAGACATCAGGGAACACGTCATGCAGCTGGAACTGCAGCTCTGAAGGGTGAGTTCACATATATGTAAAGAATAAACATGTTTTAGCCAGAGGTGACAAGAAAGGTCAGCAGCCTGGACCTCCTTTGGTCACTGAGGGGGCACTTAAGTCATGAATCTGGTGCCATGACTTGCATGGTGGGCCATGGGATAAACTCAAGGAAGATGAAATTATTTCAGTCCATCCATACCCTCTGTGGAGAAGGCAATGGCACCCTACTCCAGTACTCTTGCCTGGAAAATCCCATGGACGGAGGAGCCTGGTGGGCTGCAGTCCATGGGGTCGCTGAGTCGGACACGACTGAGCGACTTCACTTTCACTTTTCACTTTCATGCATTGGAGAAGGAAATGGCAACCCACTCCAGTGTTCTTGCCTGGAGAATCCCAGGGACGGGGGAGCCTGGTGGGCTACCGTCTATGGGGTCACACAGAGTCGGACACGACTGAAGTGACTTAGCAGCAGCAGCAGCATACCCTCTGTTCCCTCCAAACAGAGGTAGCTGTACCCAAAGCAAAGGATTTAGGTCCTGGGAGGGGTCTAGTAATCTCTGCACACTGTCATATGTTTCCGTAAAATTTGAAAAATCAGATATCTGAACCACAAATGGTTGAGACTACTATCTTCCCACTCCAATTTCCCTGTCACTTGCCTCTTGTTTGGGTGGTACTGGAGTAGCTGTGACAACTTCTTTTGGATCTAGCTCAGGAGAAGGTGACTTCTGAGCACATTTAGTTTAGGTCTAGTGGGATATGTTTAGGGAAGGTGCCGTTGTTTCTCTGCATAGTCACTGCTAGCCATCTGGTGGGAGAACGCAATCCAGGTACACTGCTGCCGCTCTGCCCACTCACCTGGACCCACGACTGTGAAGGCGAGACTACCTGCACAGACATGGGCATCAGGGGCCTGGCACTGGGAGTATGCGAACAGGGGAGGAGGAATAAGGTTTCAAATACAGAGCCAGAAGCCAATTCAGGAAAACTTCTTCATGGGATGTGTACAATTCTAAGTGGAGAGTTTGGTTTTCAACGACACCTTGTCATGATGGTCAGGAGTACATTTACAGTTATACCATACACGTTCTTCCCTTTTCTGAATGAAATTGTGTGGAATAGAATTTAACTAAATTCCTTGGTTATAGGACACAAGCCTGAAGCAGTGCAACAAGCAGTGAGGATATCTGTGTGAAGTCATATATTTTATGTTTTCTAACTATAATAAAAAATATCTTTTTCAACCAACTGTGCTAGAAGACTGAAATATCTTCCTAAGATAGCTACAAAAAATATTACAAAATTGTCATCAATATGAAGAGGTATTGAGTAGACAGGCATAAACTGAAGGAAAAATTATTTAAGAGGTGTGTCAGTTAGTAAAAATAATGTCACTTTATGTGTCATATCTTTAAAACTTGTAGATTAGATCTCTTTCCTAATTCTAAATAAATACTCACTTTTATATCTAATTTTATCCTTGTAAGCTTTTCTTAAAGAAGGCTGTTCAGCTGTGTAAGGCTCAGATGCCCTAAGACCTAGACTGGCTCTTGCCCACAGGATGGGTCTTTCTGTAAGCGCCCCCTTCCCCAGAAGAAGCTGGTGAAAATCTTCATAGCCCTTTCACTATGAAAATCTTAAAAAAAAAAAAAAAAACCCACAAGGCTCCTTTCTGCCTCCCTATGATCTCCAATTTCCCCTCTGCGGGCAGGAATCCCTCAGAAGAAATGGAGTAGCCATCATGGTCAACAAAAGAGTCTGAAATGCAGTATTTGGATGCAATCTCAAAAATGACAGAATGATCTCTGTTCGTCTCCAAGGCAAACCATTCAATATCACAGTTATCCAAGTCTATGCCCCAACCAGTAATGCTGAAGAAGCTGAAGTTGAACGTTTTATGAAGACCTACAAGACCTTTGAGAACTAACACCCAAAAAAGATGTTCTTTTCATTATAGGGGACTGGAATGCTAAAGTAGGAAGTCAAGAAACACCTGGAGTAACAGGCAAATTTGGCCTTGGAATGCGGAATGAAGCAGGGCAAAGACTAATAGAGTTTTGCCAAGAAAATGCACTGGTCATAGCAAACACCCTCTTCCAACAACACAAGAGAAGACTCTACACATGGACATCACCAGATGGTCAACACCGAAATCAGATTGATTATATTCTATGCAGCCAAAGATGGAGAAGCTCTATACAGTCA
>SJYT01065800.1:191010-219761 GCA_006410635.1 Cephalophus harveyi | reverse complement strand
TTTTTCCTGTGGTCATGTATGGTTGTGAGAGTTGGACTGTGAAGAAAGCTGAGCACCGAAGAATTGATGCTTTTGAACTGTGGTGTTGGAGAAGACTCTTGAGAGTCTCTTGGACTGCAAGGAGATCCAACCAGTCCATTCTGAAGGAGATCAACCCTGGGATTTCTTTGGAGGGAATGATGCTAAAGCTGAAACTCCAGTACTTTGGCTACCTCATGCGAAGAGTTGACTCATTGGAAAAGAATCTGATGCTAAAGCTGAAACTCCAGTACTTTGGCCACCTCATGCAAAGAGTTGACTCATTGGAAAAGACTCTGATGCTGGGAGAGATTGGGGGCAGGAGGAGAAGGGGACGACTGAGGATGAGATGGCTGGATGGCATCACGGAATCGATGGATGTGAGTCTCAGTGAACTCCGAGAGATGGTGATGAACAGGGAGGCCTGGCGTGCTGCCATTCATGGGGTCGCAAAGAGTCGGACACGACTGAGTGACTGAACTGAACTGAACTTCCAATTCATTCCTTGATTCTCCATTCCTTTGCTCTAGCCCTCCCCTCTAATGCTGGCTTGCTTTTCTTCTCTGCTTTCTCTCATGCTGCTGCTGCTGCTGCTGCTAAGTCACTTCAGTCGTGTCTGACTCTGTGCGACCCCATAGCTGGAAGCCCACCAAGCTCCCCTGTCCCTGGGATTCTTCAGGCAAGAACACTGGAGTGGGTTGCCATTTCTTCTCCAGTGCATGAAAGCGAAAAGTGAAAGTGAAGTTGCTCAGTCGTGTCCGACTCTTTGCTACCCCATGGACTGTAGCCTACCAGGCTCCTCCGTCCGTGGGATTCTCCAGGCAAGAATACTGGAGTGGGGTGCCATTGCCTTCTCCATGAGATCTTCCCGATCCAGGGATGGAACCCAGGTCTCCCGTATTGCAGGCAGACGCTTTACCATCTGAGCCACCAGGGAAGCTCAATCCTCTGAGTTACCCCTAAAACCACTTATCTTCAGACTTCTTGTATTTTTTGTAGACAAGAAATATCCTTGCAGATTTAAGCTACCTTTACTGTTTGCTGTTGTTACTTGCAGCCAGAAGTCATCCTAACTGATATAAGTACACAGCACAGAGTTTATACCAGACCACAGTCACTTTCAGCTTGGCCTAGTCCTCTATGGCCCTCTGTCTGGAAGACCTATTATTCTTATTTAGCAGACTGTTTATGCTGGTGATGCAGCTGGGAAACACTTTGCTGAAATGTTGCCAGAGCATGCTGTTCCTTATGTTTCTGGCCACTTTCTTTAGTCTTCAGCAAGGTCTTACAATAGATAAGCTTAGGCTAACGTAGATTCTAAGAGTAGAGAGAAAAGACATTGTAGCTTTACTAAAATGGGCCTTTTTTGCTCATGTCCTTTCTTTTCTTTCTAAATGAAAGTGTTATGATTACTAACCCGTTTCTTCTTCACTATTGAGTAATGGTCTGGTTTGGGAATTTAAAAAAATAACTGTCTCTTAGCCAAAGGTAGTTAATGAAATTTCTGTGCCAGGGATCCTCACTGGCGTGGGCTCCTTCCAAGGCTGTGTGTTCTTGGTTTCACGGGACTGAAACAACATAGCCGATGGAGGCATGGAGCAATGTCCAGGCTCCTCCTCTCTACAGACAGGTGTGATCGCGATGCTTCAGGCAGGGTCAGTGGACTATCAGCTCTACGTTTATATCTGCCTGGCCCCTAGGAACACTTTGCCTCTTTTGGACCACTTTTCAGCATCAGAACTGTGATGGCTAATTGTCTGTGTCAGCTTGCCTAGGCCATGATACCTAGACTTTGGTCAAACATTAGGCTGTATGTCTGTGAAGGTATTTTTAGATGAGGTTAACACTGAAATCAGTAGACTCTGAGTAAAGCAGCTTACCTAAGATAATGTGGGTGGGTCTGATACAATTATAGTTGAAGGCTATAGGAGAAAAAAGACAGTGATGCCCTCAGGTCTGCCTCTAGACTGCTTCAGGCTCCAATCTCCAATATCAGCTCCTATCTGAGTCTCCAGCCTGCCAGCTTACCCTACAGATTTTATACTTGTTAGCCTCTACAGTTGCATGAGAAAATCCATTAAAATTCATCTCTCTCCCTCTATATAACACACACACACACACACACACACACACACACACACACACACATCCTATTGGTTCTATTTATAATACAAGAGCCTACCTTTAGCCCAAAGAGAAATACCTGATTGAGAGACTGAGAGTCTGCTCTTGGAAGCCAAGACAACCGAGGATTCACCATCACCCACAGGCCAAGAGTGCTGGGGCTGGCAGGCATGGGAAGTGCCAAGGACCAGGTTGAACTGGCTTCTGTGGGAGCTGTAATTTGGACACGCATCCTGAGAGATCGAAGGCCTAGAATTCTCCTGAAGTTCATCTCAAAGCAGAAAGACCTGTCTGAGTAAGAAAATGCAGACAGTGTTATAACTGTGGTATTACAAATAAGAAAGCAAGCTCTAAACTTGACCAAAAAATTTCTGGGCTTTAGGATATAGTTCATGCTACACATGGCAGTCTAGACAGACAAAAAACCCATGGCTCCCCCATGATATAGTTGAACCCCTAAGTCCACCAACCCCAAATCCTGACTTGACCAGTTTCTATGCAAGAGTAACATTTCTCTTATTTTTAAAGCCAACTACTAATGCTGCTGCTACGTCGCTTCAGTCGTGTCCGACTCTGTGCGACCCCATAGATGGCAGCCCACCAGACTTCCCCGCCCCTGGGATTCTTCAGGCAAGAACACTGGAGTGGGTTGCCATTTCCTTCTCCAATTTTAAAGCTAACTGGAGTTGAGTTAATATTTCCTACATTTACAATCATCTTAACTGATAAAGTATGTAGTTTAAATTCAATATATCAAGCTTCTTGTCAGCTTGTTTTCTTCAAGCTATACCATTAAGGAATTTTACAATATTCACTCAGTAGGTTTAGCTAAATTAGAGTCATTATTTCATTGCTTCAACATTTATGATGTTAAGATTGCTTTATAACTTGCAGATTTGAAAGCATATGCATTTCTCTACATCTTGATAATGTTTGGTATAGTGTTCGCAGTTTATTTCACATACCATCCTTTTGGACTTTGACTAAGTAATATACCAGTTGTCATTTTTATTAGTAAATCAAACTACTACATACTTTAATACTCATTGAAATATAAAAACATTCTTTGCTTTTTGAAAAAAAAATACAGCATCTCTATTTTCAACTTAAAAAGGTAATCTAGAAAAAGAAAGTAGTCTTCATCATTGTTTCTGTAAATACACTCAGTGTTAGACTGAATATCGTGAGAGATTTAAGCAATGTGCTGTGAATCTAATGATCAATTTCTTTTAACAAGTTCCTGTGAAATGCAAGCAGCCAGATTCTGCAAAGGTTTTGTGCTTCCAGATAATCTGAGACAGAAGACTGGAGGTCACCTGAAGAAGCATGTGTGTGTGCTCAGTCAGTCAGTCATATCCAACACTGCGATCCTATGGATTGTAACTCACCAGGTTCCCCTGTCTATGGGATTCTCCAGGCAAGAATGCTGGAGTGGGTTGCCAATTCCTCCTCCAGGGGATCTTCCTGACCTAGAGATCGAACCTGCATCTAATGTGTCTCCTGCATTGCAGGCAGATTCTTTATCACTGAGCCACCTGGGAAGACCAATCTGAAGGAAGCAGGAAAGCAAATGGCTTTTCCTATAATCACAACTGAACTTTTAAGACTTGGTTCAGATTGCCCGGGAATTATGAAGTCCAGGCCCGTGTCTGGCTAAACTAGACAGAAAAGCTGGTGTATCAGTTTCCACCTTGAGAACTGCCAGCAGTAGGTATCCCTGCCTCAACAGCATCCTGTTCTAGGGTTATATTCCCTGACAGTCAAGAGGATCTCCCACCTCATGTGTCCTTGAAGTTTCTTCCTTCTTCACTAACATCTATTGCTGTCTTCTTTTGTTCCACCCAACCCCAGCCTCAGTAAGAGACAAGAAAAATGATTCCAAAACCCTCCATAATTTGTTTCTCTAAAGTCATTCTTGTTTCAACAGCTTGACAGCCTTAGGACTATTGAGTCACTTCTGTTGACACCTGTACCCTAAGTTATTCATCCGAGGCTCAAAACGATCAGTGACATCAAAATGCATATGATGTCTGTGTCTGCCCTTCACTTTTGCTCCTGCTTCTGTTGGAGCTCCACTTCTTGTTCCATTTCTTCCTATTTCAGCATTGAAACACATCATCCTCTGAGTTTCTTCTCAGAGTAAATTATGTGTATGTTCTCAGTCACAGTTTGCATGACCTGGGAGTAGTTGGTCAAGGTGTTACAAAGAAATATCAACTGCATCACTGTCGAGAGGCCTCCCCAGGGAACTCAGTCTGTTCAGTTAACCACAGTCCAGGGGCTAGTCTTGTCTCATAGGTTCAGGTGCCTGATTTTACTGAACTCTCCAAAGGAGAGCTGCCTCTTAGGACAAACTCATATTATTCCAGCTCTTGTAGAGCCTGAAGTAGACACAGAGGGCCAATTTTATGGTTAAAAAAAAATCACTCACCCCATGCTATGACATTTCCATTGGTGTCTATCCCCAAAAGAGATAAACATAAGAATCCAAATTTAAGTTAAATTTGCTTGTGGATATGAAATCAAGATTAAAAACTCTTATAACATGTTGCCAAGTCTCTTTCCAGGAGGATGGTATGTACCAACTTATGATCTCATTGGTGTGTACCAGTGCCCATTTTAATATGCTCTTGCCAACACTGGTCATCACTGAAACAGCTTTAGTTAATTTGCAGGCTAGCATCCATTCTCATTGTCTCAGTTGTCACTGAATGGCATCCTGAAATGCTCTTTACATCTTTTAGGTGTGTTAACAGTACCAAGGCAATCAGTGTCATACACGGTTTTAATGAAGAGTTTGTTTAAGTCTTTGTGAGTCCCCATCGTAAAGCGACCGGATAGAAATGACCCTCAGAGCTTTACCTGAGGGAGAGTTCACTGGGCATCTCTAAAGCTGAACTTGGAAAGAAACTCTGCCAGGGAACAATACGAAAATACTTTCGGTTCTGATTCTGAAGCTCTCAGTTGTAATCCTTCCCAAACCACATGCATATCCTGAGCTGAAAATATTAGAGTACTGAACTTCCCTCGCGTCAGCTTTTATACATCCATAAGAACTTCAGTGACAGCATATGAGTCACTTCACTTCTATTAGCTGTTATCATAAAAAGGTGAAATCAGGGCTTGAGAATAGAAAAGAATGAGGCAGGAAGGAGGTGTTTATGATGAAGACTTGGGAGAGTAAAAAAAAGCTAAAGGAGGTCAACTGGGGCTCAGAGCTACACTCTGACGTGTGTTTGGGAGAGAGAGAGCTGAGTTGTACAAATCTCTAAGAGGATATTGATGGATGCGCTTGTGCTTAAGGCTCAGTTCCTAGGACCGCAAGAAGACCAAGGGGATGAAAGTTAAGAAGTCTGAGTCATCTCATCAAAGACAAATTAAACATTTAGATTGAATATCAAATGGAAAAAAAAATATGTCTATGACGAAAAAAAATGAATTTCCAGACATTCTTTGATGCCCCAAGGAAGGGTAATATTAATTTTTTCATGATACATAAATTAATTGTATAAGACCAGTTACTGTTCATTTGAAATGTATTAAACACAGCTGATATTCTTTTAATTGAATTGAGTTGGATTTATTTTGTACTGATGAAGGTAAAAGTTTTTAAGGGTTTATGTGAGGTTGGTCTCTCAAATCTATTCTTCCTATGGTGTTAAGATTCTCAACCATGCAGTTTTTTTTTTTTTTTTTCCCCTTATAAAATTTTTTGGAGAAAGGTATCCATATTGTGAGAGTGATCCTGAGGTTACCATGGTTTTCTTCCTCCTGATGTGGTTTCATTTCTACACGTATCACACAGTTAGGATCCAGTTACCATGACACAAGGGTGTGTTTCCACTTTTCAATATGGAGCCTGTAGAAGCCATTGGATCCACAGCTGCTTGCAGAAGAGACCTCTTGGGTGAATACTTGGGGACTTTTATCTTGCCTTCCAATCATTTGACTTGCTCAATTTCCTCAGTTCATTACTGTTCTGGCTAAATGTCAATTTCCTAACATCTATCTCTATGTCCGCCTCCCTCCACCTACACATGCACACCCCCCTCTTGTCTGAGTCATTTCACAGCCATTTCAACAGAGCACTCTCTGGGACCATTAACTCTTCCCTGTCCCATCCTGCCTCATCCATCCCTACCCTCAGTCAGCCTTCCTGTCTGGATTCTCAGATCCCAAGCCACTGAGCATCACTGACAGTCCTGGCATCAAAGGGACAAGTCAATTAGGCAGAGTGATAAAGTTCATGAGTTTAAGAATCAAACTGATAAAGGCTTCAGGTTTTTAAAAAATGAATGCTTATTAGTTATGGGACTTTGGGAAATCACTTAACCTGTAAGAATTTCAGTTTCCTCATCCATCAAAGGGCTTCCCTGGTGGCTCAGAGGTTAAAGCGTTTGCCTCCAACGAGGGAGACCCGGGTTCAATCCCTGGGTTGGGAAGATCCCCTGGAGAAGGAAATGGCAATCCACTCAAGTATTCTTGCCTGGAGAATCCCACAGAGAAGAAGAAGCCTAGTAGGTTACAGTCCACGGGGTCGCAAAGAGTCGGACACGACTGAGCGACTTCACCTTCACCTTCATCCATCAAATAGATACAATTAAAGCACCTACTGAGCAAGTCAAATGATTGGAAGGCAAGATAAAGTCCCCAACTATTCACCCAAGAGGTCTCTTCTGCAAGCAGCCGTGGATCCAAAGGCTTCTATAGGCTCCATAGTGAAAAGTGGAAACACACCCTTGTGTCATGGTGACTGGATTCTAACTGTGTGAAGCTAAGTGCTGGGCATACAGTTGGCAATCAACAAACAATAAGTGTTTTTGCTGCCCCATGATGAGGATGATGACGTAGGCACTCTGCTAGGAACTGTGTTATCGTGCATAATCTTCACAACAATTCTTTGAAGGTAATGGTGTCTCCATTTTATATATGGGGAAGATGAGGTGCCCAGGGTAAATGAAGAGAGGTTATTTTGTTAGGCAGAGTCACTCGATCACAACTGTAGGACTCTGAAGCACATTTCCTTTCTTCCATACCACACTGTGCCCTCAGTGCATATTTAAAAAGAAATAGGAACGCTGTAAAATTAGTATTCACTGAGATAAATACCAGGCTATGCTGCCTGCTTTCTTTGCATCATCTCATTAAAGCCTCACTGAACACCTCTCTATTAACACAAGTACTAATTATACATATAACTTTAGAGAACCCATTCATGACTCCAACAAGAGGTTTAGGCTCAAGGCAAAATCACTTGTCCCTTCAACCAGGGGAAAGTTCTATGACTTTTGGTGCTTGACTTTTCTGCATGCTAGCAGGTGCTGGCAACCAGACGCTGTAATTCCTAATTCCGTTTTACTTCACAGCTTCTCTGCCAGCTTATTTGCTTTGTTTTCCCATCCCCCTCAAGTTGGAACACTTTGAATTACTGTCACACAGATGCCAGTGTTTCAGTGATAAGACTGTGCAATTAGAATGAAATTAACAGTGTGTCAACAGTGATGCATAATGGAAGGATTATTGGTGTTTTCTGGTAGTTATTGTACTTTGTTACATTGTGGGATTCAAATTAACTCATAAATATTGCGCGGTATATGATATATATATTCCTTTTAGATAAAGCACAGAGACTCTCTATAGACGAGATTTACGTACCTGCTTAGGAACACACTATAGCGGAGCTTTATTCAATGCCATGACCAACTCACATCGAGGCCTCAGTGAGGCAGGGAGGCTGCTCTCCTGAGCTCATGATTATTCTAACAGAATGCAGGTGGGGGTCTTAGGGCAATGCTAAGCTGGAGTATTGAAATGCAAGGAAACAAAAGTCCGTTTGTAGGAGGGACTGGGGATCCTTGTGGGAAAGTACAAATCCCAAGGAAAAGAGGAGCTCAGTTCCACCAGCTTCATCGTGTTACAAGGATCTGTTACTAGAGCTGGGTCTGAGCACAGCATGGTGGCTGTCCTGCCCCTGGATGTCTCAAGCTTAGCTTTACCCCCACGCATTCATCTCTGGTTTTAGGGAGAGAGGACACTGCTAACAAATGCTGAAAGCGCTAGATTGCTAAAGTGAAACAAAACACAAAATCCAAGCCGTGTAGCCCCTTTAGAACAATGTACCGCCACTGAGCTGTAGATGTGCCCCGTACATCCATCCAGTCTCCCATACAGCTCTGGCACCCAGCTCTAGGACGGTGCTGCATGGCAGTCCCCATGCAAGTTGGAAGCAGTGGATTATGAGAAGTAGAAGCATGTTTGGCAGGAGTGTCAATGGTTTAGAGCTGATTTAGGTTTGAACAAGGCAGTAGTATTCACTGGACTTGGGGATGCCAAGTTGAAAGGGAACTTAACTGCAGTGGTTAATGGAGCTTGCCTGTGAGCACATGTGTGGGACCTGCTGGTACTCCCAAGAACGATCTCAGGGACTTTACAGGAGGCTGTAGCTAGGGAAGAAAGATCCTAGGAAATGCAGGTTATCATTGTAACCATGATTCCATGGGTAAGTGGCCAAGTGAGGCTTGACTGCCTCAGGCCTCAGCGAACTACCCTACATGATAGTATTGCATATAAGTGTGTGTCACCCCACAAAATGAATCAAAGACTTGAAACTGTAAAACTGTTAGAAAAAAATACAGGGGAAAAGCTTCGTGATATGGTATTTGGCAAGGATTTCTCGGATATGATACCAAAGGCATGAACGACAAAAATAAAGAAATTGGACTACATCTAAATTAAAATCTTCTATGTGGGGCTTCCCTGGGGGCTCAGTGGTAAGGAATCCACCTGCCAATGCAGGAGACATGGGTTCAGTCCCTGGTCTGGGGAGATCCCATATGCCACGGAGCAACTAAGCCTGTGTGCCACAACTATTGAGCTTGTGTTCTAGAGCCTGGGAGCCGCAACTACTGAGCCCACACGCCCTAGAGCGGGTGCTCTGCAGCAAGAGAAGCCACCACAGCGAGAAGCCCACGTACTGCCACGAAGACTAACCACCATCCACCAGAACTAAAGAAAGCCCACACAGCAACGAAGACCCTGCAGAGCCAAAAATAAAGAAACATTAAAAAAAGAGCCAACTTCTGTGCATCAGAGGACAAAACTAACAGAATTAAAAGGCAACTGAGAAATGGGAGAAAATATCTGCAAATCATATAATTAATAAGGGGTTAATATCCGGAACACATAAAGAACTCATATAACTCAGTAACAACAAAAATAAATATCTCAAATAAAAAATGGGCAAGAGATATGCATAGACATTTTTTCCAAAAATATACAGCCCAATCAGCATATATGAAGACGCTCAGCATCACTAATCATTAGGAAAACCAAATGAGATATCACCTTACATTCATTTGGATGGCTACTATATTAAGACAAAAAAGAAAGAAGTTTTTGCTAGGACATGAAGAAATTGGAATACTTGTATGCTGCTGTGAAAGTAAAATGATCCAGCTACTATGAAAAATAGCACAGTGGTTCCTCAGAAAATTAAAAATGGAATTACCATTTGATCCAGAAATTCCAATTCTGGGTATGTACTCCCAAAGATCTTCATGACCAAGATAATTATGATAGTGTGATCACTCACCTAGAGCCAGACATCCTGGAATGTGAAGTCAAGTGGGCCTTAGAAAGCATCACTACAAACAAAGCTAGTGGAGGTGATGGAATTCCAGTTGAGCTATTTCAAATCCTGAAAGATGATGCTGTGAAAGTGCTGCACTCTATATGCCAGCACATTTGGAAAACTCAGCAGTGGCCACAGGACTGGAAAAGGTCAGTTTTCATTCCAGTCCCAAAGAAAGGCAATGTCAAAGAATGCTCAAACTACCACACAATTGCACTCATCTCACATGCTAGTAAAGTCATGCTCAAAATTCTTCAAGCCAGGCTTTAGCAATATGTGAACCATGAACTTCCAGATGTTTAAGCTGGTTTTAGAAAAGGCAGAGGAACCAGAGATCAACTTGCCAACATCTGCTAGATCATGGAAAAAGCAAGAGAGTTCCAGAAAAACATCTATTTCTGCTTTATTGACTATGCCAAATCCATGAAATTAAAAGACGCTTACTCCTTGGAAGGAAAGTTATGACCAACCTAGATAGCATATTCAAAAGCAGAGACATTACTTTGCCAACAAAGGTCCATCTAGTCAAGGCTATGGTTTTTCCACTGGTCATGTATGGATGTGAAAGTTGGACTGTGAAGAAAGCTGAGCACCGAAGAATTGATGCTTTTGAACTGTGGTGTTGGAGAAGACTCTTGAGAGTCCCTTGGACTGCAAGGAGATCCAACCAGTCCATTCTAAACATCAGTCCTGGGTGTTCTTTGGAAGGACTGATGCTGAAGCTGAAACTCCAATACTTTGGCCACCTCATGCGAAGAGTTGACTCATTGGAAAAGACTCTGATGCTGGGAGGGATTGGGGGCAGGAGGAGAAGGGGATGACAGAGGATGAGATGGCTGGATGGCACCACCGACTGGATGGACATGAATTTGGGTGAACTCCGGAAGTTGGTGATGGACAAGGACACCTGGTGTGCTGCAATTCATGGGGTTGCAAAGAGTCAGACACGACTGAGAGACTGAACTGAACCGAACCCCTAAAGAACTGAAAGCAAGGTATTGAGCTCTCTGAACAACCATGTCCATTACTTACAATAGCCCAAAGCAACCAAGGCGAGGGGTCCATAGATGAATGAAAGAATAGTGTATTTATGTACATATGACAGGATATTATTCAGCCTTGAAATGGAAGGAAATTCTGACAACATGGATGAACCCTGACTACATGATGCTAAGTGACAACCAGTCTCAAAGGACAAAATACTTTATGATTCCAATTACATGATATATCTAGAGTGGTCACATTCAAAGGAAGGGAAAGTTGAATGGTAATTTCCAGGTGCTGTGTGTAGACAGAAATGCGAAATTGCCCAATGGGCACAGAGTTTCGGTTTGGAAAGATGAAAAAGATCTGGAAATTTGTTGCACAAAAGTATAAACAGACTTAACAATACTGCATTATACATTTAAAAATTATTAAGATGGTACATTGTATGTGTATTTTATCACAATTAAAAAAAAAGTTATGTGCCAAGTTGAGGGCATTCTTTAGAAACTAAGCTTCTTCACAGCCACCTGAGGGGTGAAACATCTGCTCCTTCCCCAACCCTACCCTGCTTTTTCATAAATGCCCAGCTTGGTCTCCAGAAGTCTAGTTAAGGGAGCGTGGATGGTTTAGAGCAGTGCTTCCCGGGTTGGGGAAATGGACAATGTCTGGAAACATTTTGGTCATCACAACTAGGGAGATGCCAGTAATGATGCTAAACATCCTTCAATGCTCAGACAGTCTCCCAGGATGAAACGTGATCTCCGAAACATCACTAGTGCTGAGGCTGAGACATCTTGGTTTAGAGCAAGCCCATCCCTCCTACAGGGAAAACATTCCCCCTGGTGAAGGATAACTGACTCTTGTCACAGGTATATACCCACACCTACAGGTACATAGGTATCTATAGATAACTGGGACTCTCTGTCCTTTTGCCTACAAGATTTCAGCCAGATTTTAATGTACCTTAGAAAGATGTGTCCAAAGCATAATCTGTCTCTTTTTGTCCTCGGTGATTATGCCCCAGATCAGCCACCATCTTTGACCAATCTTTAGAGAGTTGAAGCCTGAGAAGAATAAAAGGAAACAGCTATTACCTCCACAGACCTGCAGTGAATTTGTCCTGACCATGTGTGACAATTTCATCCACACATCCAGATTGCTTGGTCACACTCGGCCTCTAAATGATTGTCCAGAAGGAAGCTGGGTTGAATTATTTGACTATTTGATTCACAATGGCAAGTATTAGTGTAACTACAGCAACAAAAAAGCTGTTTTCCCTGGCTGATGTGCAAATTCTCAAAATCACATGATTAAATCTGTCAGGCAGATACATTCCTGCTCCTTAGGGGTTCATTTTAGGTGGAAACCAGGGGATGGTGTTTGCACTGGAATAAGCTGTTTCCCACTTGAGTGACAATGCAGTGATCGGGGACCCAGAAATAAGCTGTCCCTTTCCTTTTTCCTGTTTGTAAGTGTAGTAACTTACACTGATTTAAAAATTACACATCTTTAGACTGTTAGAGCTAGAAGGCAACTTCTCTTTTTTATAGACATAGCATCGAGGCCCAGAGAGGGAAGTTATCTGCCTAAAAGTCATGGAGCTAGCACAGGGGGAGGACTTTCGACCCTCAGGCCACTGCATTCTCGGGCATGGGTTCTCCTACTTGTCTACTCACCGAGAGGTTCTGGGTAAGTCAGGATTAAATGACAGGGCAGGTACAGTGTGTACCACATTTAAGTGCCCAGCATGTGGTTTAATACTAGCTAGAATTTCCCTAAATACACCATAAACTCAGTAAACTTAGAAGCAATGTTTTCTCCCTTGCAATATCATGCACTGCTGGGCACCATTTTTTCCCTAACTTTTTATCAGGAACGTTTCAAACACATAGCATGTTTTCATTGTCTCCTATCCACTCCATCTGCCAGGGAAGTGAAAAAAGGTGTGTGCAGAGGAAGGCAGGATGCTGGGGACAGTATAGAACTTTAGTAGAATATTGTCCCACGCCAGTCAAGTTGTCGTTAGACAATTTCCTGGTTAAGTCCAGGGTGGCACTGTCCCCAGTTTCTTTGACATTTAAGAGCTGCTGTGTCCCCAAAGCCTGTTAAGTCCTTGAGCACTCAGCCACCAGTGCTGCAGTGCTGGAAGCTACGCCATTCAGGGGCCACAGTTAGGCTTCCCGACACTTCATTAAGGGAACTCTCTGCATCAGCTAACCGTCAGCTGATGCCTTGTGACATGTCCACTTAATACCACTCTGCAGACATGGGAGCCTGAGAACCCTCCAGGGACCCAGAGAAGGTAACACACTTACACGGCCTTCCCTCCCTTCAGTGGGGCAGCATCCAGCGATAGCCGGGTCGCACTGTCAACTTGTGGCCATTTGCAAGCACAGCAGGTGAAAATGGAACTGGTTCTCTTCCACCTCCCCATCACTGAGGAAGGGACTTAGCGAGTTGAGGAGCTGACACTGTGGAGGGGATGTTGCCAATATTGTTACACTGGCTGGGAAAGACTTCTCTGGAGCCCTCTGTTAAAAGAAAACCTTGGCTGGCATGATTGGTGCTGACAGAGATAAAGCAAGATGAGCAAGCAAGCCAGCTTCTAGATGCAAAGAACAGAGGTGTCTCTCAGCTCTGAGCCATTGCGAAGTTGACAGCATTCCCAGAGGATGGGTGAAAAGGGAGGAAAACTACAGGACCACGTGTCCAAGTGTGCTTAGGGTCTCTAGACCCCCTCACTAAGATAGACAGCAACACTGAGGAATAAACCAAGGTATCTATGCTCCCAGAACACGTAGGACAGGGTGAGTGGCTGAGGTCAGGATGGAGGCTGGGGATACTGCATGAGAACAGCTCTTGTCTTTCACAGAAGGGATCACTCGAATCTGTCAGGCAGAGCAGATGCCAGAGACGGAAGAGAGGAGACCAAAGGCCACGGCCCCGGAATAAAGACTAGTTCTGTCTGATTGATAATCCAGGGAGCAAGAGACTTGGATGCAAATGAAAGAACTTCAGTTTTAATTTATCTGCAGTGATGAGCCAAGGAAAAATCAGGGGTGGGGTGGTGGGGGAGGGTTGGTGTTCTGAAGATTGTGGTTAGGAAGGGTGAGTCAGATTTCAGGATGGGGGTGGTTAGCAGAAGACACTAGTGCTTCTAAACCCAGCTGGGAGGGAAGTTAGAAATCGACTATAGCCAGGCAGGTGAGAGGAGGTCGGGGTCTGGAACGAGACAGGGCAGAGAGACTGCAAGAAAGGAGTCAGATGAGAAAAACGGAGTCGACAAAAACACCAGGTGTTTGTTTATCACTGAAGGTAGAGACAAGCAGTGTCTTCCCAGGGGCAAGAACCCTGCTGGTCAGATGGGAAACAGACTTGCAACTCTGCTGGTCTCGAAAGCCAGTGTGGATGAGAGTGAGGACACAGTGGCACAGCCAGCCTCCACCCTGGCTGCCTCGTCCCTCCAAATACAGAAAACGCAAGTGCCGATTTGCAGGGGACATACCTGCTGGTGCCTCTCCTCAAGGATGCAGGCAAGAGAAAGGCAAGGTGATCAGAAAGGTGAGGATGCCATGAAGCATCACCTCTCACCTTCCCTCCCATGTCCTCACATCCATCAGCACTTCTCTTTTCTCAGCCTGGAAGCCCAACAATGGCCATGTAACCTCTCTGCCTACTCCCCGCAGCAGGCCTGCATCTAAACTACCCCCAAGACTTCCCACAGGGCTCAGAATAAAATCCCATGTCCCCTTCCTCATTTCCAAGGCTCTGAGTGATCTTTCCTTTCCCACTTTCCTAACATCCTTCCTGCCCTGGCTCACTGCCTCCAGTCCTGCTAACTCCTGAAGGAACGAGTGAGTGTTCCCCATAAAGCCCCCTTTCCTGGAACACTCCTCTCCCCAAGTCACATCTAACTCATCCCTTATGCCTGGGGTGGCTGCCCCCATCATCCAATTTCAAGGGGATTTCCTCTACTATTTTCTCTTATAACAGCTTCTTTTTCTTTCCCAGCACAATTTCTAGTTATGTATTTGTTTGCTCTTAATCACTTAACAGGGTTTCCCTCATAGCTCAGTTGGTAAAGAATCCACCTGCAATGCAGGAGACCCAGTTAGATTCCTGGGCCAGGAAGACCCCCTGGAGAAGGGAAAGGCTACCCACTCCAGTATTCTGGCCTAGAGAATTCCATGGACTGTATAGTCCATGGAGTCGCAAAAAGTCGGACATGACTGAGCAACTTTCACTTTCACTAATCACTTAACATCTACCCTCCTCATGAGCCAGTGAGGTGCTCGTGGAACGAACGTGTTGGTGGATGGATGGGTGAATGAATCCTGAGCTCTGTCCCAGCACATTCACACGTGCATCTTCTCCTGAAGACTCTGAGGAAACGGATCTGGACTGCATCCTGAGCATGAGGGTGTGCCTATCAAACACAGCTCACCGGAACCAGTCTGCATTCCAGACTCTTTTTCTGAAGAAAAGAGGCTAGCTCCCCAGGGGGAGGGGCTGGTCATTTTCCTGGGAAGGGCCAAGCTTTCTCACCAGTCCCAGTGCACGCTACTCTGCCATGACTACCTGAGAATGTAAAACCTCAAATTGCTGAGCATTTTCCTGGCCCCACAAGGTGGGAAGGCTTTCCCGAAGCACTGGCAGGTGTAAACCAGAGATAAGTAGGCAGGTTTTTATCTTTACTGTAGCTGCACTGGAGCTGGGTGTATGCCACAGTTCAAGGTAGCATAGCCTTTGGAAGATAAAAAACTCTCTATTTTTAGAAGAGCCCTTCATATTACAATGGTTGGGTATGAAGTGACAGCTTCACCAGTTATAGGGATTAGTATAAATAGTCTGAGACACTGCACCACGCTATTATACCTACACACACACCCTTCCAGGGCCCACGGGTGAGGGACATGCAAAACAGGGATCCAGCAGATAGAGGTGCATTGTGAAGCTGTGTTATGGAAATTGTGATGCAGCTGAATGTTTCCTTTGGCTGTGTGTCTAAACTGACACATTGTGTGTGTGTATGCTTGTGTCACCAACACCTGGAAATAAAATCTGATCACATGGAGTGAGATGGTCTTGGCCAGCTGAACGTGCTGCTGCTCAGGGATGGTAGAGATCGGCTTCTCAGCTGTGCTGAGCATTAGAATCACCAAAGGAGCCTTCAATAACCCTCGTGCTCAGGACACAGCCCAGATCTGTTCCCTCAGAATCTTCAGGAGGAGACCCAGATATTCCTCCTGTTTTTGAAGCTCCCAGGTAATTATAACAAAAAACCAAGTTTGAGGCTCTCTGAGAAAGGGTTTTGAGATTCAAAGGAATGGTCTGATTTAGGGATTTCATGACTCCAAACAGAAATCAAGGCCTTACTGCCAGGGGAGACAGTTTACTATGTAAAAAGAGAAAAAGAGGAAGTGACACTGGTTGAATACTTTCTATGAGAGGCAGTGACAGAGTAGTAGCTGAGAGCACAGCCTCCAAGACCAAACTTTTTAGCATCAAAACATGGTTTTACTACTCACCAACTGTGTGACGTTTGGCAACTTGCTTAAATTCTCTGTGCTCTATTTCTCTGCACAGTCCCCAAGTATTCCTATATCTGTCCCACATCAAGCATTGAGGAAGTTCAGGAGAAGCTGGTAAGAGGCCTGCTCAAAAGTGTCATGAGCCCTAATGGGCCCAAAGGCATGAGAACAAAAATCAGGACACCTGGATGAGAAGTTCAAGCACTCTCGTGGGAACTACCTTGGAAGTCAGAGACATGGGGTCTTGTACCTGAATAAAGGTTTGATTGAACTAGAATGATTGCCTGTGCTGAACGCCTGAAATGCATGGAGGTCCAAAGGCAAAGAAATTGTGCAAGACCATAAAATAGGGTTTCATCAGGAAAAGCATCTAATTTGTGACTGTACAATCCATACATATAAGTTTGGCACACAGAAGGTTCCCACCTTCCTCTCAAACTTGCAATAGTTCTTGATACTATAAATATGGTAAGTTCAAACTCTATGCCTTGTGTCATTGTAAATCTCTCCTATGGCCACTGGGTTTCTATTAAGTTGGCCCCCTGGCAACCAGTACACTTTAGTGTAGGTAAACACAGAGCAGCTCTTCAAGAGCAGCATGCAGATCTGAAGCCACGGGTGTGCGCCACAGACTGGCAGGGAAGGTGCTCCCCTACATCCCTGTTCCTGGGAGGCTACTGAGATCCTGGCTGCTGCGGAAAGATAGTCTGTGCAGATTCTGATTTCAAGAGCTGCCCCGTTCTCCAGGAGAAATTACTGGCTAGTGAACATGAAGTAGAGGAGAAAGTGACTCCAGTAAAAGAGGGAAGAGGAAGGAGCATTTGCTAATGTGACTAGAGTGCACGTGCATGCAAACTGGAGATGACTCAGTGTGAGGGAGGTAAGTAGCCATCCGCAACTGTCCCAGCACATCCACAGGCTGTTGTAGTTGTTCAGTTACCCAGCCGTGTCTGACTCTTTGTGACCCTGTGGACTGCAGCACGCCAGGCCTCTCTGTCTCACCATCTCCTGACCCCACGGATTGCAGCACGCCAGGCCTCTCTGTCTCTCACCATCTCCCGAAGTTTGCCCAAGTTCATGTCCATTGCATCAGTGATGCCATCCAGGCATCTCATCCTCTGATGCCCCCTTCTCCTTCTGCCCTCAATCTTTCCCAGCATCAGGAACTTTTGCAATGAGTCAGCTGTTTGAATCGGATGACCAAAATACTGGAGCTTCAGCTTTCGCACCAGTCCTTCCAATGAGTATTCAGGGTTGATTTCCTTAAGATTGATTGGCTTGATCTTCTTGCTGTCCAAGGGACTCTCAAAAGTCTTCTCCAGCACCAAAGTTCAAAGGCATCAATTCTTTTGTGCTCTGCCTTCTTTACAGTCCAGCTCTCACAACTGTGCAAGACCACTGGGAAGACCATAGCCTTGACTATACATACCTTCATCAGCAGAGTAATGTATCTGTTTTTCAACACACTGTCTAGGTTAGTCATAGCTTTCCTGCGAAGAAGCAATTGTCTTCTGATTTTATGGCTGCAGTCACCATCCACAGTGATTTCAGAGCCCAAGAAGAGAAAATCTGACAGTACTTCCACCTTTTCCCCTTTATTTACCATGAAGCAATGGGGCCAGATGCCATGATCTTAGATTTCTTAATATTTAGTTTTAAGCTGACTCTTTCACTCTCCTCCTTCACCCTTATCAAGAGGCTCTTTAGTTCCTTTTCACTTTCTGCCATTAGGGTGTTCAGTTCAGTTCAGTTCAGTTCAGTCGCTCAGTCGTGTCCGACTCTTTGCGACCCCATGAATCACAGCACACCAGGCCTCCCTGTTCATCACCATCTCTCGGAGTTCACTCAGACTCACGTCCATCGAGTCCGTGATGCCATCCAGCCATCTCATCCTCGGTCGTCCCCTTCTCCTCCTGCCCCCAATCCCTCCCAGCATCAGAGTCTTTTCCAATGAGTCAACTCTTTGCATGAGGTGGCCAAAGTACTGGAGTTTCAGCTTTAGCATCATTCCCTCCAAAGAAATCCCAGGATTGATCTCCGTCAGAATGGACTGGTTGGATCTCCTTGCAGTCCAAGGGACTCTCAAGAGTCTTCTCCAACACCACAGTTCAAAAGCATCAATTCTTCGGCGCTCAACCCTCTTCACAGCCCAACTCTCACATCCATACATGACCACAGGAAAAACCATAGCCTTGACTGTTAGGGTGTTATCATCTGCATATCTGAGGTTGTTGATGTTTCTTCCTCAAGTCTTGATTCCAGTTTGTAACTCATCCAGCTCAGCATTTCTCATGATGCGCTCAGCATATAGATCAAGCAAACCGGGTAACAGCAGACAACCCTGTCATACTCCTTTCTCAATCTTAAACCAATCAGTTGTTTCACAGAGGGTTCTAACTGTTGCCTGTTGACCTGCATATAGGTTTCTCAGGAGACAGGTAAGATAGGTCTGGTATTCCCATCTCTTTAAGAGCTTTCCACAGTTAATTAAGATCCACACAGTCAAAGGCTTTGGTGTAGTAGATGAAACAGAGATAGATGTCTCTCTGGATTTCCTAGCTTTCTCTGTGACATAGTGACTGTTGGTAATTTGACCCCCGGTCCCTCTTCCTTTTCTAAACCCAGTTTGGACATCTGGAAGTTCTTAGTTCACATAATGCTGAAGCTTAGAATGCAAGATTTTAAGCATGACCTTACTAGCATGGGAGATGAGTGATTTGAATATTCTTTAGTACTGCCCCTCTTGGGAATTGGATTGGGATGAGGATTGACATTTTCCAGTCCTGTGGCCACTGCTGGGTCTCGCAGATTTGCTGACGTAATGAATGCAACACCTTGATGGCACCATCCTTTAGTGTTCTGAACAGTTCTACTGGAATTCCGTCGCATCCACTAGCGTTATTAACAGCAGTGCTTCCTAAGGCCCACATGACTTCACTCTCCAGAATGTCTGCTCTGGGTGGCTGACCACACCATCATAACAATCTGATTTATTTGGGTCTTTTTATATAGGCCTTCTGGAGAAGGCGATGGGACCCCACTCCAGTACTCTTGCCTGGAAAATCCCATGGATGGAGGAGCCTGGTAGGCTGCAGTCCATGGGGTCGTGAAGAGTTGGACATGGCTAAGCGACTTCACTTTCACTTTTCACTTGCACACACTGGAGAAGGAAAGGGCGACCCACTCCAGTGTTCTTGCCTGGAGAATCCCAGGGACGGCGGAGCCTGGTGGGCTGCCGTCTATGGGGTCGCACAGAGTCGGACACGACTGAAGCGACAGCAGCAGCAGCCGCATACTGGCCTTCTGTGTATTCTTTGCATCTCTTCTTGATCTCTTCAGCTGCTACCAGGTCTCTACCGTTTATGTCCTTTACTGCGTCCATCTTTGGGCAAAATGCTCCCTTGATATCTCCAATTTTCCTGAAGAGATCTCTAGTCTTTCTCCTTATGCTGTTTTCTTCTAGTTTAATACACTGTTCATTGAAGAAGGCCTTCTCGTCTCTCCGTGCCTTTCTTTGGAGATCTGCATTTAGTTGGATGTACCTTTCCCTTTCTTCCTTGCTTTTCACTTCTCTTCTTTCTTTAGCTATTTGTAAGTCCTCCTCAGATAACCACTGTGCCTTCTTGCTTTTCTTTTTCTTTGGGACAGTTTTGTCCGCTGCCTCCTGCACAATATTATGGACCTCCTTCCATAGTTCTTCAGGCACTCTGTCTACCAGATCTAATCCCTTGAATCTGTTTGTTACCTCCATTGCACATTCATAGGGGATCGGATTTAAGTCGTACCTGGCTGACCTAGCGGTTTTCCCTGCTTTCTTAGTCTAAGCCTGAATTTTGCTATGAGAAGCTGATGATTTTCCAGGTCTGTTTTTGTATCAGGCTAAAATGAAACAGCAGGCTGTAAGGCTGAATAAAAAGAAGTCATCAAAGACCTAAACTGAATGTCAGCTTATAATCTATGTGACCTTGACCTTGCTATGCAATCTCTCAGAGCCTCATTTGTAAAGTGAAGATACAATAATAGTATCTACCACCTAGAATGACTGTAAGGATTAAACGAGATGACATTTGTTAAAGAACTCAAATGGTGCCTGGCCCCCAGACAGTCAATATTCATGTCCCTAGCATTTCAATATATCTATTTATTATCTTCATACTAACTGGACTGTTCAATTTTTTCACAGTCACTATATTGTTTGGTTATCACTATAGAAGCAGGTGGGTGATGGTCATCATTTCTAACATACAGATGAAGAACCTAAGACTCAGAGAGTCTCAAGGATGCACACCCAGCTCTCATTGTGTGTCAGCAGTGAGGCTATGCCTCTTTCTTTTCCCCACTTTTCCTGTTTTCCCTTATCCTCCCTCTACAGGGATTCAACCTTGGAAGACTTGAATGTCTAAGACCTTTGTTTCCATTTAGGGGAAAAGATTTATTTCAGATCATCTTTTTCTTCTTTAGGAGATGATGCTTCTAACAAGTAATAACTTATGATAAAGAAAGGATGTAGTTTACAGTAAAAAATAGTTTATTTTCTGAACTGTTTTCATGTATTGAATACTTACTGTGTGCCAAGCCATGTGCTTAGTAATTTACCATGATTACATCATTTAAGACCTGTGCAGTAGGGCTTGACAACTACGAATGTAGGTCCTTTATTCTCTCTAGCTCTTAATTTTGGTAGCAGCTTTCCCATTTTCCTGTGGAAGTCACACTCTTTCCTATTTTCATGTGATACATGTGATACATGTGGAGTTGATGTATCTTTAGCTCCAAAGGGCCATGTCATCCAGACCTGACCAATCAGAACATCTTTCTTAGTCATGGTGAATGACTGAGGGATGGGTATTTGACCCAAAGAAAATGATTTACAATGAGCTGCTTGCTAAGCTTTCTCAGAGAAGTGAGAACATCTGTTCTCTTTCATTGGACATTATTACCTTGGGATGACATACATATAAATGGAGCTGCTAGGGACAGCTGTGGGAAGCTTGAGAATGGAGTCTACAGGAAGGAACCCAGACCCAAGAGATGGGCAACAAATGGGTTCAGATGAACTCATCTGAATTCCTAGATTCAACTCTGCCTGAGGCTAGCCCTACCTTAGAGCTTCTGGAGTCAAGATATTATTCAGTTCAGTTCAGTCGCTCAGTCGTGTCCGACTCTTTGCGACCCCATGAATCGCAGCACGCCAGGCCTCCCTGTCCATCACCATCTCTCGGAGTTCACTCAGACTCACATCCATCGAGTCAGTGATGCCATCCTGGTGACAATATACAGCCTTGACGCACTCCTTTTCCTATTTGGAACCAGTCTGTTGTTCCATGTCCAGTCCTAACTGTTGCTTCCTGACCTGCATACAGATTTCTCAAGAGGCAGGTTAGGTGGTCTGGTATTCCCATCTCTTTCAGAATTTTCCACAGTTTATTGTGATCCACACAGTCAAAGGCTTTGGCATAGTCGATAAAGCAGAAGTAGATGTTTTTCTGGAACTCTCTTGCTTTTTCCATGATCCAGCGGATGTTGGCAATTTGATCTCTGGTTCCTCTGCCTTTTCTAAAGCCAGCTTGAACATCAGGGAGTTCACGGTTCATGTATTGCTGAAGCCTGGCTTGGAGGATTTTGAGCATTACTTTACTAGCATGTGAGATGAGTGCAATTGTGCGGTAATTGGAGCATTCTTTTGCATTGCCTTTCTTTGGAATTGGAATGAAAACTGACCTTTTCCAGTCCTGTGGCCACTGCTGAGTTTTCCAAATTTGCTGGCATATTGAGTGCAGCAAAATAAAAGTTTCTCAGTCATGTCCAACTCTTTGTGACCCCATGGAGAACAGCCTGCAAGGCCCCTGCACCCATGGAATTCTCAAGGCAAGAATCTTCCTGACCCAGGGATTGAACCTATGTCTCCTGCACTGCAGGGAGATTCTTTACCGTCTGAGCTACCAGGAAGCTGTGTATGTTTGTGTGTGTATGTATGTATATATTTTGCCAAATTAAGATGGGTTTTCTGACTCAAACAGAGATTTTACCTATTGAATTTACTTTCACTTTGCACATGAAGAAACTTAGGCTCAAAGAGTATAAGCAACTAAATTAAGTCCACACTGCTCAGAGGCTACACAGAAAGGATTCAAACCCAGGTCTGCCCAACTCCCAAGTCTTTACCATCCTATCTCCTTTCTTAAAGAGAAGAAGAAGTTGTAGTACTCTACAGACCACTGAAGGAGCCAAGATACCAGATATTGCTGCCTTTAAGACTAGTTTGCTCTCAGACAGGTGGCTTACATTCTTCCCAGGAGTGGTCAGATGAGCTGAAATCTGTAAGTATAAAGATACCTACCTCTTAAGATAGCTACCTTGGTGATTTGAGTGCATTTAAACTTGGTTTATAAACAGATATTTAATAAAATCTAAATATTGTTACTAATAAGTAATGGGGAAAAAAGCTAGTATGCAGAATGTCAACATGATCGTCACGTTCACTCCTTGTAAATGAACAACTGAGAAATCAAGCGCTTTTCCATTTGGTTGGCCACAAGAAAATCAGAGCAAGAAGACTTTGATGACGTGCCTGCTCAGTGTTCCTCAACATGAGTGCTGACGGATGCTACCTGCATCAGAACCAGCCCGGCAGCCTCTTAACAAGGCAGACTTCTGGGCCATATCCTGTATTTACTGAATCTTAACATGTACTTTTAATCATCTTTACTATAGTTTGAGAATCCCCACAACTGTAATAGCAATGGCAGGGGCAGAGAGCCTGACAAGAGACCCTCTCCCATGGTCAGAATGTCAGTGGATGCAATCCATCCTGGAAATGGGCCATAAGCTAAATGTGAATTAAGTGCATACACAAGCTTGCCCTGCTTTTGTCGGTGACCTTTATCATGCCCCTCCTTCAGATTAGACTTGAGTGGAATTAACCATGAACAGTTCAAAGTAATATAATTATCTCCAGCTTCAAATACTACTGCCAAAAAATCCAAATCTGTCACCCTGATACTGAACAGAAGGAGATTATAAAGTTATAGCAGTGGCTTGGTCCTACTGATCTAACTGATTATTTGGGTAAAAACTTTGGAAAAACTTTTTATTAAAAGTCTCGGTAAACTACAAGGTTGGATGCCAAGTGATTTATAGCAGTTAAAAACAAAAACTCTGAAAAATCTTCTGAGTTATTTCATGGGAAAGAATGCTAACTTTTAACTGATGGTTGTAGAAAGAAGAGATTCATCACACCTACTGTGTGTAGGGGAAACTATAACTATAAATGACATTTGAAATACAACTTTACTTAACTGACAAAAGACACATCAATAAATAAGCTTTAATGACCTACTAGGTACCTACAGCTATAGGAAGGGCACAGGGCTGTGTTTGTGGGAAGGAGGCTGCTGCTCTCTGTCTTGCCTCCAGTGTGATAACACAAAGAGCTCCACTGACCTGCTCCTCAGTGAAACTAGTAAAAATGATTAAAAACAACAATTTAAAACCCCTGGAAATGGTCTTACATATAAATGGCAAATGAAGAAACATACACAAGAACAGCAAGGAGAGCAAACCAATCAATCCTAAAGGAAACCAACCATGAATATTCATTGGAAGGACTGATGCTGAAGTTAAAGCTCGGATAGCTTGTCCATCTGATGCAAAGAGCTGGCTCATTAGAAAAAATCCTGATACTGGGAAAGATTATGGGCAGGAGGAGAAATGGGTGGCAGATGAGATGGTTGGATGGCATCACCAACTCAATGGACGTGAGTTTGAGCAAACTCTGGGAGATAGTGAAGGACAGGGAAGACTGATGTGCTGAAGTCCATAAGGTCACAGAGAGTCGGAAACAACTTCTCAACTGAACAAGAACAATACACAAGAAAATCTATAAAAATTTGGTGAGAAAAACTAGACTGTATAATATCTGAACAAAAACATTCCTCCCTCCCCATCTCCTAGCTCAGAAAGGTGGCACAGACTCCATTCCTGACTGCTGCCCTCAAGAACACAGGGTGCCCACACCTGCTCCCTTCCAGTTAGAGGTCTTTTTTCCTGGGAGGAGCAAGGCTTCAGCATTTCTCATTATGTTCCAAGCTACTTCCTGCTGATGCTAAGTCCCAGCACAGTGTGGCTGAGAGGTAGGGACTCCATTCTTCCTTCTAGACCCTGTTTGTGGAATGGAGGCTCTATCTTGGGCACACCGTGTTGAGAATATTGATGCCCTCCACACTCTTGCCAGCACATGAGGTGGTGGTTCCATGAAGGAGAGGCAAACTGAGAGGACCTCAGGCTACTTTTCTCCTCTCTACCCCCACCATGCACACCCACACACAATGAGCATTCAGATCCTAGAACAGAAGCGTCACTCAGAGAGCAGCTCATCATTGTCCCCAGCCACCAGCTGCTTGAGAAGGAGAAGCAGACCACAGAACAGCTCCTAATATCTCCGCAGAGTAACCGACTTCATCTGCACCAAGTGGAGACATTCGAAGGTGGCCTCGAGAAGACAGGAGGTTATGATGAAAGGCAACTGGGAGGAGATACAGCCTGGACTTCAGGCTGGCTAGTTCATAGCAGAAAATCATGCAATAAAAGAGTTGAGAGGGTCTTCCCTGGGGTCAGAACAAATATCAAACACCAACCTCAGAAACTATTACTTCAGTGAAGCCCCAATTTAACTGGATTCATTTATAGAGAAATTTATGCCCAGATCATTGTCAAAAACGACAGAGTAGTCAATGGCATGTATATATGTGGACATGACTAGGGAAAGGAAGAAAGAGAGCCCTCCCCAAACACTGTCATCCCGACTGGGCTCGCCTAAAACCATGCCTCTCTTACGAGCAACACCAGAGGTTTACACTGGCTGGGGAAGGCAGTGGGGAGCAGACTCCAACACAGTGATCCAGCCAGTCACCAAAATATAAACAAGCAAGCAACAGTGACAAGCCCCAGAGGAGGGAGGCCAGTACCCATAGGTGCTACGCTGAGGGTAAAAAGGGCAAAAAGCAGACAACACAAACAGCTTGTGAGAGAACACGTCAGATTTACCAGAAAGAGACTTCAAAATAGCCATTCTAAATATGATCACAGAACCAAAGGAAATCATGATCAAAGAAGTGAAGGGGAGATAAAATGACACTGCTACACCAAATAGAGAATATCAATAAAGAAATATAAGAAGAAAAACAAGTGGAAATTCTAGAATGGCAAAGTACAAATAACTGAATTTTTTTAATCACTAGAAGGTTGCAACAGTAGATTTTAACTGGCAGAAGAAAAAATTAGCAAACTTGAAGAAGGAGCAGTAGAGATAAGTAAGCCAAAGAACAGTGAAAAGAGAATGAAAGAAAGTGAACAGAGCCTTGGATAAACATGGGACACCATCAAGTGCATCAGCATGACATAAAAGGAATAAAAGAAGGAGAGGAGGGGAAGGAATTGAAAAATATTCAAAAAATAATCGTGAAAACTTTCCACATTTAATAAGTAATAATCTACATATCTGGGAAGCTCAATGAGCTACAAGTACAGTACAGTGAAAGCAAAGATCCACAGAAACATCAGAGTGAAAATTCTGGAAATCAACGACAAGGAGAAGATACTGAAAACACCTAGAAAAATGACTCACCACTTACAAAAAGAACACAATAATATGAATAGCTGACTCATCAGCAGAAACAATGGAGACCAGAGACAGCACTTAGCTTTCAAAATTCTCAGTATAAAATCATCAATCAAGAATCCTATATTCAGTAAAGCTATCATTCAAAAATGAAATTGAAATAAAGACATTCCTAAAAGCGAGAGAATCGTTGCTAGCAGGACCACCTGACAAGGAATAACTAAAGGATGTTCTCTAGGCTGTAGGGACATGACCCCATATAGTAATTCAAATCCATGATAAAACAAAGAGCAACGGTATGAAAAACAGTATAAATGTATATTTTCTCTTTATCTGATAGTTGTTTTAAAAAACAACTATGTAATAATATGTAAATAGCATAATGTTGGGTCTATAAAATATAGAAATGTAATATATGTGTAATACAGTAAGCTATCAAATAGGCCTGGGTGTAGTATGAACATAGATAAAGATACTATGAATCACAGGGGATGTCCTTGTTTTCAATAGTGTTAAGATTTTCCCATTCTGTGAAAACTTGATCTTTATTTCATATTATTCAATAAAATGTATCTTAAAGAATCAATATAAAAAATAAAACTGAGAGATAACTAGAGCAAATTATAGATGAATACTTATTCCCTCTGTGAGAAAATACAAAGCACAAAGTAGAAGCAATCAGAGGAAAAAAAGATTCAATAGGTCAGAAACAGAAAAATTTAAAACTTCTATATGTTGAAAGTAGGAAGAATATTTGAAACAGTAAATCAATATGAAGGTAATACATCTGTAGGAAAAAGGCAACAGACAGTTCACTAAAGAAGCACAATAAGTGGTCAAGTTATATAAAAAAAGAAAAGTTCAAGTTCACTATAATCAAGAAAATGAACATTAAGCCCATTGCTTATCATTTTTGCTTATTACCCAAGTAAGATGTTCTCCATAGCAAATTACAGAAAACCTGAATAAATGTAGTTCAGAACACTGATTACCTCATACAAAAGAGTCTGGTCTGGAGCCAGTTGCTCGGTTAATCTGGTGCCTCACCACGCTGTCTGGAGCCTGCTTTCCCACCTTTCTCTCTGCACTTGCTTGCCCTCCATGCATGCCCAGTCATCTCTGAGTGCAGCAGCTCTTTCTTGACATCCTCTTCCACTTCAAGAACTGGAAAAAGAAATGGACAGTTTTCTCTTCTGTGTCTCTTCTAATCAAAGGGGAACCCATTTCCTAGATGCTCTCAAGGAGATGTCCCTTCAGTTTTACTGGCCAGAACTGTGTCATATGCCCGTGACTAACCTACTGATTGGAAAGGGATAAGCATTATCACTACTGGCTTAAACTAGCTAAGATTTAGCCCCTGAATCTGAATTAACTCTTATAGGCTGCTAGAACTAAAGGGCCTCTTGATGAAAGTGAAAGAGGAGAGTAGAAAAGTTGGCTTAAAGCTCAACATTCAGAAAATTAAGATCATGACATCTGGTCCCATCACTTCATGGGAAATAGATGGGGAAAGAGTGGGAACAGTGGCTGACTTTATTTTTCTGGGCTCCAAAATCACTGCATATGGTGATTGCAGCCATGAAATTAAAAAACGCTTACTCCTTGGAAGGAAAGTTATGACCAACTGAGACAGCATATTAAAAAGTAGAGACATTACTTTGCCAACAAAGGTCTGTCTAGTCAAGTCTATGGTTTTTCCAGTGGTCATGTATGGATGTGAGAGTTGGACTGTGAAGAAAGCTGAGCACCGAAGAACTGATGCTTTTGAACTGTGGTGTTGCAGAAGACTCTTGAGAGTCCCTTGGACTGTGAGGAGATCAGTCCTGAATGTTCATTGGAAGGACTGATGTTGAAGCTGAAATTCTAGTACTTTGGCCACCTCATGCGAAGAGTTGACTCATTGCAAAAGACTTTGATGCTGGGAGGGATTGGGGGCAGGAGAAGAAGGGGACAACCGAGGATGAGATGGTTGGATGGCATCACTGACACAATGGACATGGGTTTGGGTGGTATCCGGGAGTTGGTGATGGACAGGGAGGCCTGGTGTGCTGCGGTTCATGGGGCTGCAAAGAGTCAGACATGACTGAGCGACTGTACTAAACTGAGGCTGCTAGTAGGGTATAAGCTGATGCATACTTCCCAGGCAAAATATCAAAATTATTTGAACTACATGTACCAGTTAACCCTCAATTCCACTTCCTCCAGAAGAAATAATCTTGGGCAGGCTCATAACTACATATACCAATTAACCTACGCGCGGTCCACTGCGAGAGGCAGGCCGGCGCACTACGCGCGGCCGGGAGGAGCTGCCCCACGTCCGAGGTCGGGGACAGCAGCCTAGAGTGCCAGGCTGCGACCACGCAGGAACGGCCGAGAGGAGCTACCTGTACTGAGGTCAGTGGCGGCCCGGGAGGAGACACCCGGCGTCCAAGGTCAGGGCGGCAGCTGGGTGGAGCCACCGCGCATCCGAGGCCAGTGGCGGCTGGGGGCAGACACCCCGTGTGGTCCGAGGTCAGGGCGGCGGCCGGGAGGAGCTGCCCCACTTCCGAGGCCAGTGGCGGCCGGGGGGAAACACCCCGCATCCGAGGTCAGGGGCAGTTGGGAGAAGCCACCTCGAGCTAGAGGCCAGGGGCGGTGACCCCGGGGAGCCACCACAAGCCCGAGGCCAGGGGTGGCAGCTGGGAGGGGCCACCTCGAGCCCGGAGCCAAGGGCGGTGACCCTGAGCCTGAGCCCGAGGCCAGAGGCGGCAGCTGGGAGGAGCCACCCACGCCCGAGGCCAGGGCCGGCGGCAGGGAGGAGCAACCCAAGGATCAGCAGGAGGGCCTAGAGGATCTATCCCAC